>JABCKT010000008.1:0-206186 GCA_018858115.1 Tephrocybe rancida
CGGCTTCGCGGCCGGACAAGGTACGCGGAAATCATTTATTCTATTATTCTCAATAAACGCTTGCGGGAAGTCACCCAATACACCTATTGTTTGTGTCCCCGCACTGGCCGAGTCAAGCCCAGCACTGGTCCCACGCGACTGCCCCCTGCCGCATCACTATGCCGTCACCTTCTTGGCGCCTTCACCCTACTTACGGCGCCTATCAATCCCCATTCCTCACGCTGGCAACGACCCACGCAACACTTTTGCCATGCCTAGAGAACAGGAAACGCGGCAAAATGAACAAGAAAAAGGCTGAAGACGAACATCCTTCCTACGAGATACAACCAGCTGATCCAGAGCCTGAATCAACCGGTGAACCATCCTGGATCCTAGCTGCTCCTCTCGAAGGCCCAGAGGTCCCTGAAACCAACCCAGAGGCGCCTTTTGGATACGTGGATGCAGATCTCAAGGCGTACTTTCGTACGGTAGATGTTCAAATGTGCAACTGGCAAGAGCACGAGGACCAAGGGGATCAGGCCACAGATCCAAGTGAAGGCGCATTTTCTACTGCGTTGCATGAGGTCCAGACTAACCTGTTACCTGATCGTTAGAGTATCACTTGTTTTTCGCCGCAGCTTTAACAGACGGGCGACAAAAAGAAGCAACTAGCAACAGACCCAGACTGTTCTGTCATCTTGGAAAGGATGGCATAATCCATGGATGACTTTGCGCGACAAGTCTTCGTGGACAGTTTGACTGGTTCGTGAGTTAACATATAGTACCTGCCAAGTGCCTAGCAACCGACCAATTCTCAGTTTCGAAGTCATGGTTCGACATCATTTTGCATGATCGCATGTGTGCCAAACTCTGTTCTCTATAGTGAGCGAGACCATTTCCCGAAAGGTAACCTATACCTTCCCTGCCATTTCGCCGCGCTGACCAATACTTGCAGAGCCGTGGTATCTTCCCCACTATCTCGGAAAATTGTCAGAAAAGGGCGAATTGAGGACTCTGATGCTGCCGAGGTCAGCCCCGTTCTCTTAATCTAATGTCTCGTCATTCATTTACGACACAGGAACTCGTCCCTTCCTTTCCATCGCTCATTGTGGACCCCTTTGCATCGCACGTCGTTCGAGTGCTCCTTGCTTTACTTTCTCCGACCGCGTCTGCGTCGAGCCACGGACAAGGAGCAATGCGCTCCAAAAAAGAGTACTGCGTGGAAGGAAAAACAGGGACCAATGAGGTCTGTATTCACTGACGAGAAGGGTAAAGGGAAGGAGGTGGTCACAATCGAACCCCACTGAATTCCGTGTTCTTGCCAAGCGACCTGTGGACATCCTCAGAGCTAAACTTGGGGAAAATGAAGTACGCGTACTCGCGGCTAACAAAATTGCAAGCCCTGGATAACAGGTTAGCCCACAATCTCCTATCCCAAACTATGCCCTATTATGAAGTTGCCTTCAGATGTTATTGGATGTCGAGGCAGATTGTGGGACGACTAGCGACCCAAATTCACTAATGGACAGGGTTATGGTCGGGATCATCTCAACATGTGGTATGTGCCTTTGATGGTCCAAAATTCCATTGCTTGACTCTGAGACTATAGCGGAGGACCCTGATGTAACGGTTGAGCCCCCAGACTACCTGAACACCCTTCTGCTCGAAACCATTGTAACCGTTCACCCGACCATTCCTTTGTCGTCCTCTGGGCAATGTATTTAATGGCAAACTCGCAAGATTGGCGAACCGTCCTGTAGCCAATTTGTGCTAGCGATCTCATGGTGGGGTGCTAGCAATCGGAGGAGTGACTGTAACAGGACGGAGCCTTGAACCATGGGGGCCAGTTGAGTCATTTGGAGCGGCTCTAGACGGCCATGTCGCCTTTGCGGCGCATGACGCCTTGCTTTCCTAGACAAGAGTCAGTCATGTTTGATTTCGGAAACCTGAGCGAACAAACCTGGAGGGGGAGCAAGTGTAACACGCATGGCACCAGCATCGCGCGATCTTTGGCAGACGCAAGATCGAAAGCGGAGTAAATAGCCTAAAACTGTAACGTCAGGGAAAACGGCATGCTGTTGTTGGAGTTTCATTGGCAGACCTCACAAATAAGAGATTCGGCGGCTTGAAGGGCCGCACTTCGGTCAATGACAACACGGAGTACGCCAGACCCAGAGGAGGCTGTGGAGGGGAATCCAGCTAGGTGTTGTATACCTAGCATTAAAGAGAACTCACTTATCAGCTTGCTCCAAGTTCCTTCCAATTCTGTGCAGGCTTCTGAGAATTGTTAAACCGAGGCCCTCTCCAACGCCTTTGTCGTCGCGAGGTAAACTTCCATTTCCTGTACCAGGCTGGAACCTTTGCTCATCTCTCTCCCTGTATTATGGCCCTGCCAATGGAGGAGCGAATCAAGATGGCACATATTGTGAGTAGGTTTCGTGTCTATGACGCACTCCTCGAATCTCCTACTGTGACCCCCAAAGTCAAGCGCGAGCTTGTCATAAGGTTCATAAGCCACTGTCACCTTCTCGTGGATGGCCGGTTGGGGAGTAGTGTCGGTGATCGGTGTTGGGCTTTTGCTAGCACTTACCTCAAGGTTTGTATATTCGGTTTTGATATCATGGAAGGCACAACTGACATGCTTCTTTCCGCAGGAGAAGATCGGCCCCAGTCTCTCCATTTATGCGCAGTTCCTCACTGGTTCCTTCTACGGCAAGTTATTCGCACGGGATCTCAACCTTTGCATTTTGCAACGGCGCCCGGGCGACTGGAAGACCATGTAGGCCGCTCGCAAGCGCGCACAGGGTGCTCTTGTCAACCCCACTCCAGCAACTCCTGCCCCGCCTGCAGCCTCCGGCGAAAATGCGGCGGACACATCTAAAAAGTCTGCCAAGCGGAAGCGTCATAATCAGACTGAGGATGAGATCGACGCCGTTTTTAACGCCTCTCTAGGGAAACGGATAAAAAGGGCCGCTTTGGGTGACGTAGCCCCCCGTACCAGCTCTACCTGATGTGGAAGAGGGAGTTTCCAAAAATAACCGAGCTCCAGATAACCTACAGGCCGTACTTGGAGCGATTCAATCAGCGCCGAAAGACAATAAAGGGCAAAAGAAAAAAAGGCGGTATCAATAGCTTTTCCGACAGACACATCTGTCTTCTACAACTTGATATGATGTAGCAGGATGAATGGCTTGGGTCAGTTGCTTAGTTATTGATAAGTGCCTCCAGGTAGCACCACTGCCAACTGCTGCTGAGCTGGTTGAATTCTCCACGCAAGGGTGTCTTTGGTGCTGAGCCGACGTTCTTGAAGGCCTTGTGGCGTAGTAGATATTCAAGCTTGTAGATTTGGGATCAGAAGGATTCTGATGTCTTCAGTCCGATCACCCCGCACCTGCCATGATGGTCAGTGGCTCGCAATGGACAAGTATTCGGGTGGTAGGTTCTGCCCGGGACAAGGCAATAACGGTTGTTGAGCAGGCAACTGGTTGTATGCATCAGTTGACAATTAGGCGGCCTTCAAGCTGGTTTGGTATTCAAATTATATATGTGGAGATTGGGTGTCTGATTTGCAGGATCCTGGAGTCCGAATCACATTATTATAAGCGTCCACAGAATGAGTTAATGCGTGGTAGTAATATAGTCAGTGTTTATGTTAGCTGTGATGTGTGTCCCAGTTCAACGGATCGTCATTTGATTTATGGATATGTCCAGCCCTTCCAGTGACCAAATCCGCAACATCTCTCGCGTTTGGGCGGAGGAACCAGCAATGGGCACCAATGAGATAAAGCCGAAAGATCGGAGATGAGCATCTCCGCCGCTTGGCTTCCACCGCGACTCAATCAAATTCATGAGTCGTAGAGTGGTGCAGCGAGCTCCGTGGCTTTGTATATGCAAAGACTCGAGGAGAGGAAGATAGTTTGGGGATAGCTTGTCACTCGACAATGTTCCTGTGGCCAGGAACATATCCGTAATTGGGTCGCATTCCTTGTCTGCCAGCGAAAATTGTAGGTCGAGATGTGTTAAATGTTGCAGTGGTTGCAAGCACTCTAGTACATCCTGGTCGCAAAGAGGGAGGTAGGCGAGGCTCAAGACACGGAGGGCTGGGGATAAAGATCTAAATATCGAAATGAGCCTTGATTGATCTTCCGCTGACCATGCCCATTTTCGGCCCATTAGCCATTGGAGGCCGAACGACGGCAGATGCGGCAGTTCTAGCTGTTCTAGGAAAGACACCAGTTTTGAACCCGCGGTCTCTATATGACTGTCCGCGTCGCTCTGTGGCCCCATCTGGACGATGATGTCGAGCTGACACAGCCGGGGAAGTGAGATTTTCTGAGCGAACGCTGGGTTGAACACACAATCAGCGTTCAAAGTGCATTGCGATAAGTTGCCGCATTGGGCAAGGATATCTGAGCACTTTCCGAGAGTCAGAAGTTGTTCGTAGTCGAAGGAAAGGTTCAGTGATGTCAGTTGACCCCATGGAATACTCGGTGGTCGAATGTCGAAAGGGGTTGGGCACAATCCTTTCAAGTTGATGGATATAGATCGCAACGCCGTGAGCTCCTCTTGTAATATGTGCTGTAGTAGCACAACACTAGAGCTTTGCGTTTCGAAAGAAACATCTTTCCAGCGATGTGCGTGGGGGACGAGGGTGGCTAGCACCGGTGCCAATCTGGAATCCTGAAGGTGATCCATGGGATCATGGATCACTCGGAAAGATATGGGGTTGTTTCTAGACAGTGACAACCACAGGCCCAAAGCCTCCTTGAGTTTATTTTGTTCATCGGCAGGGACCCTTACTTCGAACCGTGCCCACAGTTTGGGTGACGATTGTGCAATATTTCTCCACAATAGACAGATACCGCAGAGGAGTAGAGGGGCTGCGTTGGCGCTGAATCGAGGGAAGGAGTCCATGCATTTTTCGAATACCTCTACATTGAGTTCGGTTGGTAGTCGATCAAAATAGGAGACGGTGGGTCGAACATCGGGAGTTATTTGATGCCCTCTCAGGGAAGAATGTATCGAGTCCTGCTGGAGAAGAGTAAGCATATGGGCAGTCATTAGGGGATTTAGCAGAACAGGCCTTGTCTTCGGTCGCTCCTGTGTTATAAGGGTTATGCGATATCCGTGGATGGCCGACTGTGCGCAGGGTTATACAATAACGAGCGTGTTGAGATGTCATCGGCGATCTACTTGGAAGACCGGAGGAATAAGAACAAGACAAGAGATATGAATTGAGACGCAGGGATGTGAGACGTCGCCTGGACCCACAAGTGCTCTATTGTTGGCCTTTCTACTTTCGAGGGCGGCAAATGCCTGCCAAATCAGAGTGACCGGGGAGAAGCGGCTCATTTTCTGCTTCAGTCCGCCTGTCACTACGTGTTTCCACTCGGGATGTATCACCAGATCCAGCATGTAGATACAACGCAAACATGGCATCATGCAAGCGGCACGACGTCCCATGTATGCCATGAGTCGCTAGACCAGAATAGACCAATGTATACTTAACTCCAACCTTCAAGTCTCAAGTAGCCAAAAGTAGACGAAGCTTCGATTCGAGAATATAACGGGGAGCGACAAGTGATACAGTTGGTGGAGGTGCAATCCCTGCATGATAAGAATGGAAGTCAAAGAAATTTGTTGGTGGGAGCCGGTCGGAGGAAGCTAACAATTTGACAGGATGAAGCGCTCAAGCGTTCGACAGAAAATTACCAACTCCGCCTGGTTAACTCCCGTTTTCCTGATGTCGATCATCGATCATCAACTCGACTCGGCAGACCACCATCTATACAGAAGGCTACACAACAGACTGTTAATAAGCAATGCTTCGTCGCCATGTATTGGGCACGCGAAATGGGTACATATTATGGCACTAAAGCAACTCCTCTAACATGTCATGTTGTACTTATGCAACCCTCGCGGTTGCCTTGCTTTTCTGAATTGTCGCGAGGTTGAGCACGTTTCACCAGCGGTTCTTGATAATTATGTTGCTTTCGAAACTGTTGCTGTAGGAAGTGTAGGCGTTGATTTTGTAGGGGCATACAGTACCTTTTTGTTGAAGCGGCCTGTCTAGTTTGGGTAAATCTATTCGTGAACCCCATGTATTCTATGAACCCCATGAACCCCTGTCACACGCCGACGTGACATCGTGCACTTGTATGTTCTGCAAGCAACTGGAGACCAACATTCACGGTTCAGTATCAGGTGCCCTCATTAGTGTATGTATAGTACTTCCCATGAGGTGGCAGAGCTGATGAGACGTTGTCACATTCAACGTGAGTGACTTGCAAGTAGTGTCAGTGGTGCGAATGTGGAGCGAAAATAGCGAGGCAAATGTTTTCTGGGAATTGCAGGCAAAGCATATCACACGCACGGCCGGGGAAGGGAAGGGCGGATTCGTCGGGGGGGTATGGATCACCATACGAGTATTGTATGTTGTCCCAACTGCCAATCATCACTCCTAGGTTACTGCCCCGCTACAAAAAGACTGCTGGTGCACATGAGATGCGAGTTGGCAAGACGGGCGTTGGAAGATGACCGGGACCGGGACAGCCGCAAAGACCAATTAAACCGACGTCGAAAGTCAGATGTTGGGCGCACAGCGCCCGATGTCCTCATGACAATGGCTTGATATTTCTGAGACAAGATGTTCTGCAGTGATATAAGGTGTTCTTTGGGCATTGCCTAGAAATTTGTAGGTTATCATATCAGCTTACAAACCGAGGGCGACATTCAAGACATAGAACCCAAGTACCAAGCATAACGACACATAACTCTTCCATTTTTCAGACGCGAAAAAACTTTTCGCAGGTTGAAATTATCCAAGTCAATTCTCAGAGTTTACCCACCAATAAGCAAGGAGCTTAGAATGTGCAGTACTCCCGACTCCCGACTCCCTGATCGATACCAAGAAGTTATTGGATCTTGTAGACGGCGCCTGGCAGTACCAGCTTCCGAGATCGTCTTGAATGATGTATCCAAGAATACTTGAAAGTTGATTTAACCGAGGACATGAAGAAGCGCGTTGAACGCGTCAAGTTGAAAGCAATGCCATTTTGGATATGGTGGTTCAAGAGAAAAGTTGTGACAATTTTTCTACGTGTGACAGGGCTCATAGGGTTCGAGTCACACCCATGGTCCGCTCGTTCCTCGCTCGCTCCTGCATCCGATGCACCATTCGCGACTCGCTCCCGCGCCCCAATACGTCGCCGCTCGCAACGCCGACCCACTCCTGCATCAAAGGCTCCGCTCATGCCTTCCGCGGCATACTCCGACGTCCCGCCGTTCGCGACGCTGTTGCTGGCGATCTATGTCGTCCAATCACGTTAGTTCACTCCACCCTCGCTCCCGCCCACCGATAGCTCGTTGTGCATCTCCAAGAGGAACAAAGCACAAAAGCGGCATCCGTGGCCTGCCCTAAATACATGTCAGCGATTTATTTGAGGCTATAGATTACACTTACCACCAATTGACCGTGATTAGTCTCAAGTCGGCTTTAGCACGCAGTTACATAGGACGTAGCCGCCCACCCGGCCGTGGTCTGGTCTGGCAAGATGCGCTAGTACTAGGATATGGCTTTACGTCTGGGGTGTGCGCGGCCGTACACGACTGCACAGCTCAACATACGGTCGTAGGTCTGTCCGTACGTGTCATGTCGCGGTAATACTCGCCCTCACTGCTATCGATGATATTCTCACTCAACATCCCTTCCAACCCGTGGTAAAGGCCGCCCAGGTACAAAGTTCAGTGCATTACCGGGCTGTCATGCTACCAGGGACCTCCTTACACCCAACTCCTGGACACTGACTTTGGGACATAGTTAGGCTGGCCACGAAGCGACTCAATTCGAAGTGCTCACAGATATACCGCAGTATCGATAGGGGCGCGGCCCGCAGTATCGACAGGGTGTGGGAGGGGTGACAAGTTAGCGACAGATCTCCTACGGGGCCGGCGCTGTGAAAGGCATTGTTTCGTGAACACGAACAAATTTGTACTATGAATGATATGCCCACCATGGGTGAGGTTTGAGTTTAAGTGGGAAGAGGTTGGGTTTCTTTATTTGGGCAGGCTTAGTCTTCAGTTTGGTTGTTCCACTTTAGAGCCCTTGAAGCTCTCCGTTGAGATCGTGAGATGATGTTGCGAAACCGGAGGAATTGGGGAGAGGACGCCCAAGGGAAAGTTGTGTATAAAGGACGGCGACGAACAGTCCAAAGAGGCTGCGATCAAGCATATTGGTCTAGATTTTTGACCAATGGCAACTTCGAAGATTACAGAAAAGCAAGAAGGCCAACTTCCGGATACGGTGACGCCGGTTTGCTATCTCTTTCAAAGCCTCTCTTATATATTCGAGATGTGGCTCCGGATTAACCTAAATTTATATGTGGTTAAGCGGCACCCTGCGTGAGCTAGTACCAAAGCCATTGGGACAGACAAGAAACGAAGTGGTTGTGATGCGCCAGGAACGGTGCGCCACCGCTTATGCACTTAGTACCAGTTGGATGACGGATCAAAGGACTCCTAACCAGTTCTACGATGATCATCGTGGCAAGCCGAGCCCATGCCCTCTCCTGATTGCATTTGTGTCGCCCTATTGCGAATCGTTGCTTGATAATAGCTCATAAGAGAGGTATACTTACAAGCCTTCACTCGATCGGCGTATTGGTTGTTATGTAGGCACCCATGGGTCCTAACCTACTAATGAGATACGTTCCTGTGGTTGCCACCGCTTGACTCTTGAAACGATCGGGGCTGCCAGTGTTGCAGGTTTTATGGTCGAGATCATCAACGAAGTTTGCGGTTCACAGGTCCTGACAGGTAGAACATAGGCCGTCCGTGAGGAGGCAAGATGGGGATGATATATGATACAATCCGGTATAATGCAGAGAGAAAGAAGATGGAGAATGAGTGACCAAGAACGGGGAATGTGCGGCCCCGCATAAGGATATGAAAGAAAACTGGGAAGCATAGTGAGGGAATCGAAAGGGTGCTTGATGAATGCAAGAGAGACAGGTTGTATGGTATGCATTAGAATAGAAAGAGAACTTAGAAGACAGTAACGGAATGACAGCACAAATGTCAATCCAGAGAAATATAGAATAAAAAACGAGTGGAAGGGGTTAAATATCAGCCCCAAGTATCCATAAGATGGACCAAAAACCCCTGGCGCAGGCATGCGAACTCACATGATAACACATTTGCAGCATCCACTCCCTTCGTCATCGTGGTCCTCCGGCGGCTGATGCTTCGCCAGTTCCTGTTCCAGCTCCACCGTCACCACCGGTGCCTTCGTCCGAGCCGAGGGCGCGTAGTCAGCAAAGGGCGCCGGTTCTGGCGCCCTGCGCGCAGGGAGCTGTGTTTGGTCATGAGCGTTCATTTTTGCTTGATAAAGCGAATTCGGGAGGGGCTTCTCGTCCTCGGGTGATGCATCAGGTGTAGGTCGCCCGAACTCGTCCATGGGAATAAGCTCTGGTTCTCCGTCAGCGCGTGAAGGCCGGTACTTCGAGCGGTCATAGCCAAAGGTGCCAGGTGCCTGGAAGGTTGATCAGAAGGTTAGAAAGTAAAGGAGTCATATGGGCAGTTGAACGCACAGGAGCTGGTGTAGTGTCCACCATCCGCGGCGCAGGTTTCCCATCAGCTTTCTGGTAGTGCTCATCCAGACCCTTCTTTCGCGCCACGACGGGAAGGACCACCTAGAACGCGAAGGTCAGTATATATTTTCTCGTCGTAGCAGGCTTGTAGCAAAATATAAAGACGTATGACTTGTAGACACTCACATCGTCCCAATTCCCCTGTCGTGGCACCGGCTGAGTCCACTCTGGAATGGCGTCAATCATCGTCTCATCTCCCTCTCCTCCAGGCGTTGGGTAGTGTGCGACACTTCTCCGATTCGCCTCCTCTTCCAACTCCTTCTTGTTCGCTATTGTTTTCGCGCGGGCTTTGCTGACTGGTGTTCTTGTCTTTGAGGTGGCCCGTCCATTTGGCGTCTTAGGCTGCTGCTGCTGTGTGCGCTGACGTGATTGCGGGGGTGGAGAGTGGGACGAAGAAGGCGTTGATGGAGGCTCGCTTGCGCCGCGAACAAGATTTGTTGGAGTCATAACACGCGACTCGGACGATTGTCGAGAACGCGCAGGAATTTTCGAGGGTTGAACACTAGCGTTCCGGGAGTCAGACCGTTGCGCCTGGATGTTGGCTGGCGTAGGGGTGGTGCTGCGGATGTCATGAGACGTCCGTGAGGCAACCTCATGTTGTGGTGATGGTGACGGTGCTTCATTCGATATGCGGCTGTGCCCCACGTCGAAGGTGTCTTCATCTTCTTGCCTCCATGTTTCCTCGTCCTGATCAACGTCGTGTTGACCATACCCATACTCATCGTCATCGTGGTGTCCTCCCTCTGACGCTTCCAGGTCCGTCAACGGCGCCTCGTCCAGCACTTGCCCCACGCGTCGTGCGTCTTCCTCATCCAAATACAGGCTCCCCCGCTCCCTGCTTCCATCCCCAATCCCTGACACGCTGTCCGCCCGCTTCCTTCTCATCCGCCCATCCTCCCGCTCGCGCTCGCGTGCCCGTATTGTGTGTCCATAGTTAGCAATCTCCAACATCTCCTGTCTTTTCCCGACCCGCAATTCGCCAACACCTCCGTTCCGGGAGACTTCACCGCGATACCAATGCTCAAAAGGCCGTTCATCAGAGTCTGTTGAAAGCCGCGGTGGAGCTGGATCTGGGGAGGCTGACCGTGAAGGTGTGATCGAAGATGAGGCTGAAGCAGGGTTAAACGGAGGGGACTCATTCAGGAGGCCCAAGCCTGCGTTGGGGTTTACGTATACGTTAGGGGAGGGACGAGGGACGGCGATAGGCGTGCGTTGACCGTTTCCGGCGTAAGCATAACCAGATTGGGGAGTGGTGGTGGTGGTATACTGATGATTTCCATTAGGCATTGTTGGAGGTGGAGGCACATGCCCCTGATTAGTGATGTTTGCAGACACCGCAGGTTGTGGTGAACGCGTTGCAGGCTGGGGTATTCGTGTCGGCCGTAAATCGGGACTACGTGATGATTTTCCATTGGCCTGTGTGCTCCCTTTGGTTTTCGTACGTGGGGTGTGTCCATTTGGAGCTTCTGACAGGTACGGCTGGGAGTAAGTCCTCGAGCGCTGGAACGCTGGTGCCGCGCCTGGGCTCGGAGATGAAACCTTCCTTTTCGAGGGCGTGACACTGACAGTGTTACCGTTCGGCAAAGGTCGCGAGTTGGATCCATCTGGTATTCGGTCCAACGAAGTACGGGGTGGTGGTTGCTGGTACTGATTTCGCGTTGTACTAACATTATTCTGCAGAAATGGAGACTTTGGGATATCCTTTGCGGTGGGGGTTGTCGCTAGATCGGCATGCATGGAGATGAAATGGTCGTCCTGGGATGATAGCGACACTGCTGACATGCGCTTCGCCAGCGTACGACTTTCGCTTTCCAAGCCTACAACAGACCTAGTTAGATAGACACGAAAGGATCAACATTTGTTTGTAGTCTCGTACGTTTCCTGAGAGCAGGCACAACCTCCTCGTCCCAAGATGGGCCATTCGTAGGGAACCTTGCTGCCTGTATTTGAGCCATACCCACTGACACGGCCCGCCAGTCAAATTGATAGAACTCCTGAGGGCCAGAGGGGCCAGGAAAACCTCAAAGAAGGGCAGAGGAAGGTTTTACTGAGCGCAAAGCTGAGTGTCGGCCACCGAGATGGCGAACACTACAAGTTCACAAATATTTCTGACCGTGAGAGTCTAAGCAAGAATCCTGCTGATCTGGTTCATTAAAATCAAATCTCACAACCCTTTTATAGTCTAGTCGTCACCAGGTTCATCGCGTTCATTGCCGACTTTTGCGTAAATGAGTGCCTTCTTGATCTTCTTTGACCTGTCGTTCTCGATGAACAGTCTCCAAAGACACTTCTCTCAACGGCGCCCGGCATCCAAATATTGCATACAGGTCGTCGGAAACTCTACGAACTTTAAAAGCCTAAGGTACGTTACTCAATCGCCCCCTTGGAGCCAGTACAGGCCAGAAACGATACTTTGTTAAGCTCGTTACACGTTGACGCGTCCCCGAAGTCTGCACGCACAACTATACGCGGCCAAACCCCGCCCCGTGTTTACTACGCAGCCACGCCGAGCATATAGCTCAGAACATTCAAGACTAGTACTCGAGCCGATGTCGCGATGCCGACAGAACTGCGAGCTGTGCATATGCTATATGCACTGATCTTCTAGCTTCCAGCTTCAGCCATTTAAACGCGACCCAGCCTTAGCTGCCGTACGTTCTATCGAGGTTTGCTGCTCAGTGCCCCGATATTGCAATCGTAAATCCCACCTGGACACACTCCAAGGCCCAATTGTCCTTTGGTCATACATTCCCCCCGGCAGCAAGAACGGGAGGCTGATCCATTGAGTACAACTTCTGGAGCAGAAGAAGGTGAGTACATGGTGTGATTGAGTCTGATGCTGACAAGATGTGGCCAGCAGGGATCGATACTACCATAGAGCTCTGGATGAACGATCCCGAAAACCAGCTATCAGCTCCCACCCGGGAATTGTAAACAACGACCCCCAGATGCATCGCCAGCGCCGGATATGCTCCACAAGAACCTTAGGCTCGTGCTACATTTCCATACTGCGGGAAGCCGAAAGGGACCTTCGGCAAGCGTGTCGTGTCATGTTAGCCCTGTTATTGCATACTACCAAAACAGGACTTCTCGCGTTCCACGCCGCGTATGTATGTGGGGTGTTCTTGAGCTCGACTCCCTGGACATTTGTGCATTCCGTCTTTCGTGTAAACGCCTTCGAGGATGTCAGTCCAACGGGAGAAGCATTCACTTTTGGTAGCGCGATTTCCGAATGCACTTTTGAGCACGGCCCGCCCAGCCCTTCTTTTGTTGAAATATCCCTGCGTAAATTCCTACACCAAACTATCGTGACGACACGCGAATTGGAAATTCACGGGAAGGATTACATATATGCGATAAGCGACACAGTCGCTCTATATATCGTAACCACCTGCGAGGAAACGGATTGTTCCATGTGCGTAATTTTTAGACCATATCTGCGTTCGAGGCTTATTCTGGGTTTAGAATTTGCTTTACACCGTGCAGTACCGAGGGCTCTGTGCGCAGCGATGACTTCAACATTATCCACGGTCTTGAAAATTTCTCGGCGGCGCTCGGCGCTCAATGCTCCACGTCAACCTCGGGCCCAGTTGTCAAATCTCAATACATAAAGCACCCCCATCGTCACCTTACATTCACTTTCCATGGCTTCTTTGCCCACAATAGTCTAGAATCCAATGTCCGATGACTTGGCGTAATTCTCTGGCTCGATTTGTCGAACACGCTCAAAACAATCGCCTTCTAACCGGACAGTATTCCAAGCCACATTGTGATTCTCATCCCTCCGAGGTGACTTCCTTGTTCCTGACGGCCGTACTAGGCTGATATCGGAATCTCAAGGGGTGCAGAACAATCCAGAGAATCTTATGCTTGAAGCTATGATCAACGTAAACACTACGTTTCGGCATATAGTTTGAGGCCATGTATTACCATGGGTTAGCCGCTGTGCCCACTCCTTTCAACGAATTTGCGACTCGGGCATGCCAGTAGCCTGAGATCAGATCGTATAGATCACCATGTAAGGCTGGCTGACTGAATGAGAAAAATGCGTGGTACGTAGTCCATCGTGTACGCCGATACACATCAAGTAGTTCGAGACGATGGACCTGAGGAAAGAGAGAAAATATCGTTGTATCAAATTCCGAGGGCGGTGTAAGTGTTCCCATTAAACCTTCACATGGAACAGTGCCAGCTGTGCTTGCATGCGCCACAGGCACTAGATTTCTCATGGTCAGAGTTCCCAGTTGAGCTACACTGAGTTTCCAAACTGATTGTGAGCTCGACAAGAATCTATCCAGAATTTGAGGATGCCTGGCTGGCCGTCACGTCGGTGTCATGAGCACCACGGCAGTGCATATTTGTTACAGCGCGAAAATCAACTCAGAGAGGATTGTTGGGTGCGAAAGTTCCCTGTGAGTCCACACTTACCATCCAACGTCTCAAGGGGGAGCATTGGTGAAGAAGTTGAACCATCTCCAGATGTTCGGCCATGACAAAGAAGCACGGAAGCCCTAATATCCGTCTTTACGATGAGCGCCATGTGTGATCCACGAATTCAAATTGCGAGTTTGTCTGAGGTCATACCGCTTTCATCTGAGACGCTGGGATGTGATGGGGATGATAAATCTGGCTTGAAGTGCTTCGCACGCAGTATGATGTATGTTCCTGGAGGTGGTCATAAAACTATCTCGATTGCTTGGTTATACATGAACTGACACTTACGGCTTACTTCATGCGTAATCCGGAAATAAGACAATATTTTACCTGGGCCCTATCTCTGACAAACATGCATAATTTTGCTGAGGTTGACTTTAGAATGAACGGCTGAACTACGAGTTGTGGCGACAGACGATCGGACCGGTAAATCGGGCCGGATGAAAATATCGCCTAGGTTCTTTTGGAGTTCAACAAATCTTGATCTCTTACGCTCATCTACAGGCCTCAATACACCTGAGCACTTGGCACTGGACGTTACCGACCTGCAGTGAAAGACAACGCGAAGATCCACTTGTTATGTCAAACCTGGGTTAAGACTCCACATATACCTTCAATTGTGTGCCAGTATGTATCGGTTCATGTCCGCTGCACCTCCGGCCGTACTGCCCCCTTCAATCAAGGCAAGTGAGATTTAACTATGACTTGTTCCTGAGTACATACTAAATCGACCATTTCCAATAGGCCCTTGTTGAGAATGCCTACAATCATCCTCAGCGTCATCTGTCGCGCCTTATAAGTTTCTTACAAACGGATCCTCAATGGGCACATCACCCCCGCATCTTTGAAATATTCATTCGCCAACTTACTGTGGCCTCCCCTCCACCATCCTCAGCGCTAAGGAATAGTAGAGGTCCTGCGTTCTCCAGACACTTGGAACATATCAGCGCAGCATCCCTTGGAATCCACGGAATATGTATTGGCTTAGCCACCGATCGAGAAGCAACTGTCTCGAAAGCTCTAGTATCATGGCCCGCACTCTGGAAATGGATGTGTTTCCTCTATCACATTCCTAGCCCAAGCCTACCTCCAGGACATGAACTAGAGCCAGAGTCTGAGGAATTCTTCAAGTCGACCGAGCCCATTTTCTTGAATATCGAGCAACTTTATACCAATATATTTGGTCCTACTAATCGGGAAAGGTCTTCCGAAATGTTTCGTACCCCTGGCGTCATCACGCTTGCCGCCGAAATGTGGTTCAGGCAACTGAAGCGTCCATCGTATATTAAAGGCCTCGTTCAAAATGTTGGAAGCATTAGTATGGCATTGTCGACTCTGGTTTCATCACCGGATACAAATGTCGACGAACTACTCGCTTTTGCCCCAGACAAACGACAACTGATCATCGAGTTGATGAAACCAGTCCAGAGGGCTGCCTATGGAGAGAACTTTTGGATGGACAGCTGGCCTTTTATCATTGGTTTTCATACGTCCCTTATCATGCGATCTCCAACCATCTACCATGACACTCCTTCTAAAGAATTCATAGGCGACATTTGCCATGCTCTTGAAACATTCACATGTTTCCCTCCCCCACGACGAGGTTCAGATCAAGACGAGGCTGAGAAGATATCAATGTGTATCGCCACTTCTGTTGATTTTCTGATGGCCTATGCCATGGCCGCCGATGGTTATGCATATGTAACCCAGATGCTACGCCACAGACTGATACCGTCTGTGCTGAGAGGTGCAGCACATCTTGACCCTAGCCAGACGAAGAATCTTGGGTTTCTCATGGACGGTATCCGCCTTTATACTGTTATTCGCCCTCTCCTGCGGCAACTTCATCAAGCCATAACCCTCCCAGCCGTTGTCTCTCTCGTCTTAACGACCAAACCGACAGGACAGTTTGGGAAAATATGGTCGGATTTTACGCATGCTATCTACGTGGGTGTACAAGACATAGACGAGTTCAAGAGATCACCGAAATACAAGAGGAAGTGTTATAATCCAACGGTGAGTTCTGAGAATGTGATCTCCCTGGAATGTGTTCGACATCCATATCGCGACAGTGCAAGGTCACCGAGACGACGAAGAAGTTTCGAGAGTGCTGCGGGTGTAAGGGTGTTCCATATTGCTCGGTGTCGTGCCAAAAGGCTCACTGGAAGAGACATCGGGAAACTTGCGGAAAAGGTGAGCATGGAGCCAGTTTGCACCCGTGTCATACTCACACATCCCTACTTCTAGTCGAACACAACCCGATGACATCACCGCGGGCTCTATCATACTACAGCTATCGATTCGAGCGGGAGATGAGGGCTCTCAAAACAGAGATCATCGCATACCGGGACGAAGCTCTCGCTAAGCTCCCAACGAGGCAACCCCTCATACTGTTTTCCGACTACTCTGAAACTGGCCAACGGAAAATCTCCGTTCGGCCCCTCTCTATGTTCGACTACGAAGCATTTACGCCGTTACCTAAGCGCCACCCCCTGATCATACCGTGTCTACGCCTTCCTTATGGGAGGGACCACCGGGACCTTTCTCTTCATATTAGCCTATCAGGGGAACTCTTTGGGTGGTTCGAGCACACCGAGGGAGATGAAAATTCGAGGTTACGAATTACTCGCTAAATACGGGGAACAACATTCTGTCATTGCTATTACTAAAGGAAACTAGAGGTATAGTTCTGTCAGATTGGCAATCCTGGGTACAGGCATTATGTATTCATAATTCAAACACATAAGGTGCTATGCAGCAGAGTCACAGGAACCGGCAAGCTGGTATGTAAAGTTTGCGGACAACACGCCGTACTTGTCCACGCGCACCTCGTCTGTGGTAAAGGTGACGCCAACTGAGTACGTCCCGGCGGCATCCGCATCGCTCAGCGCGAGGCGTGTCTTGTTCGTGAACTCCGTGAGCAGTTTGTTGTCTTTCCACCACTTGATAGTGTACGTTTCGTGCGTAGCCGACTGGGTGCGGAACTGGGCGAGGGGAATAAGTGTCAGATCGAGCGTCCTCACCCACTCGCCTGTGGACTGGGGCTCGCACCCATCCGCGAAGCCGTCGATGAGGCTGACGCGCCGCAGGAGAGAGTGCCAGAGGCCTTCGATGCAGACTTTGCAGAAGTTGGGCGTGATGACGGAGCGCATGAGGCAGTCGTCGTTTGTCGGTCTGTACGAGGTTTCGTTCTTGTCGGAGAAGCTGCACAGCTCAAGTAAGTTGATGTTGACATCAGGGAGTTGGTGGGCAACGTACGTCGGATAGACTCCGTAGTTTCCTGGGGTGGAGATGAACCTATGCGGAACAGTAAGTCCTGGTGAATCTCTGAACGACAGATGAAACGTGCTTGTCCTCTGCCTCGAATTCAAGAACCTCCACGCTACACAGCTGGGCCACTCCCACTCTATCTTTGTTGGTAAGGATGAACTTGATCTCGTGAGGTCCAGGAGCCAAGCGCGTGTCCCTGGGTATGTCGTAATGCCACCGATCGAGACCAATGTGCTTCCTTGGTGCCCAATCAAGGGAAATTCCGTCCAGTTCGACTCTGAGGTCAGCAGCAACTGGCAGCCCGGAAAGCGAGAACTTGATGAGATGCCTTGGGTACGTGCCCGCAGACGAGAATGTTGTGGACCAGGGCTCCGAGGTGTTGAGCAGCGTCCATGGATAGCGCTGCATGGGCATTATGGACTGCTCGACGCGAGGCGGGGAGTGCACGTGGTCGTGTGGGAGCCAGTGGGCCCATGGCACGGGCGCAGTAAGGTTGTGGTATGCGTTGACGCCAAAGTAAGCAGGGCCCCCGTCGTACTCCTCGCCTACGTCTATGATGGAGTGCCCGAGCTCATGGCGCAGGACGAGCGGGCCGTTCGCGAGCGAGGATGTGATCACGCTGGAGTGGGCGCGTGAGTAAGCCAGGGGCACATGTAGAGGGGTCTTACGTGAAGTCGCCACCCAGGCCTGTAAAAGAGTGAGCTGGGATGAGAAAGACAAGGGGGACACTGACCGCCGTAGTATGGGTCGTTGCCTGCTGCACTTAGCATGTGATCAAGAGACGGGGAGCGTGGACTGACCTAAGAGGATGGGGTAGTCGCACTGGTCACCCAGAGACTCGCAGGCCGCCGCAGCGACTTCGGGCTTGCTGTAGTAAACACCCCTGAGTTCTGTACCATCTCGGTAGAGGCCAAAGGGTGTGCTGATGTGACAGTGAATATTTAGTCACCGAGCAAAGCAGGCAGATATGCGGCTCACTCCTTTGGTTTTCCGCCCACACCTATGCCACTCTTGCAGAGATATATCAGAATAAGTGATCTAGGCTTTGGAGTTCAACCGCCCACCTCTTGGCTTGGAGCGAAAGCAGCCCAGAAATTCAGCAGAGGCTTGACAGTAACAAACGTTTGGTTTGTAGAAATGTCTTCGGCTAATCGCGTCGCGTCTTGAATGAATTTGTCTCGCTCTTCCAATAGATCTGGGCACAAGATCAGACAAATGCGTTCAAATGCTGAGGCCGACCTACATCCGTCTGAGAAGAACACGAGATCGATGCGATTGCTTGTAGGCCCAGAGACGACGAGAGGGTATATTTCAAGGGGTGGACTTTCAACGGTCGTGTATGTTGTGCCTAAAGGCCTATTTGAACTCTCGCATTTCCCCAAATGTCCGTGTGGCCTAGGTTGGCCTGGAGTGTTCAAAACCAATTGACTGGGGCCACCATAACACCCTGTATATGGTTAGGACTCCCAAGACTATACAGTATCCTTACTCACCGACAAAAGCGAGGGCCAGCAGAAGCGCTCTGAGCATTTTAACTCAGGGAGTTCAACGACAATTGATATGAGTTTGATGGCGGCGTTGGCAGGCAATTGCGGACCGACGCGTAAGTTTGCATAGCTGCATAATCGCCATGTTCAGACTCCGATGGTCCCCCACATTCCATCAGCTTCCAACTTCGAATTCGAAGTTCTCACCTACCAATTCTTCCACCATACATACATTGATATTCTGGGCAGATATCTCAATGGTAGCCACAGGTCTTCAGTGACCTGTACTGAAAGTTAATCACTCTGGACCACGCACACCTGCCAACACAAGCGACATTTGGCGTCATTATTTCTTGGTCTTCGGCTGTTTTGCCTCCACTCAATCGCATCGGCCCGGTGGAGCACCGAGAACGACAGAAAATGGCAGTTGGTTTTATAGCGCTCCATCGCTCTGTAATACTTGATCAAATCTGCTTCCGCGACGTTGGCGCATACGCCATGTTTATGCTCATCGTTAATTCTGGGTTACTTGCATGTACCTGTCTAGATTCCAACCTCAAATGTTCGGTGAACGCGATTGTCGGCCGCAAGCACCCCAACGGGATACACTAGCCACGTGGTACGAGGAAGAACAAGCATCGCCAGTTAGATTCAGGGAAGCTGCAAGCAATTGCGACGCCATTATGTGACCGGGCCGAACGAGATCGTCTGACTTCGATGAGGCTCCAGGATTCATAAAAGATCCTCCAGAAGGTCTTATCACGCCCACCACCCCGCATGCGCTCATATCACTTGATTCTCGCGGCTCTTCTATTGGGCAACAGCAAGACTGCAGCCGCCCGGAAGAACAAATACATTGCACCAGGAGCAACCTGGTACGACACCGATGGCAATGTACTGAGCGCCCATGCTGGAGGTGTGGTCAAAACAAACGGGACATGGTACTGGTTTGGCCAGAATGAGAGGCTGGAAGATAAGGACTTATTCTCAGGTAAGGGCAAATATCACACTTCCCTTTCATCGCTGACCACCTCAGAAGGCATCAACGTCTACTCTTCCTCCGATCTTTTGAATTGGAAAAATGAAGGCCGAGCCCTCTCTCCCGTTCCAGGCACTGATATCGGTCCTGACAAGGTTGTGGAGCGGCCGAAGGCTGTCTTCAATGAACCCACTCAAACCTGGATACTCTGGTTCCATGCGGATAACTCTACATACGGACAATTGCGTCAAGGTGTCGCCACAAGCCCAAACGTCACCGGTATGATCTGCATACCTTCATGTTGTATGCTCATTAAGCACGAATAAATAATAGGCCCATACACTTTTAAGGAGACGTTCCAGCCCCTCGGGGGGCCAAGCCAAGACTTGGGGCTGTTCCAAGATGTCGATGGTGAGTGGATCGACTTTGATCAACCTCCTTTGTATGAAATGTTCACAGGTTCGGCGTATGCCCTGTACAGCAACGGAGACGCCGATGCAGATCACGACAACCTCATCACGCGTCTTAACGCGAACTACACAAATGTCGAAGAAGTAGTGTATACATTCTATAGTAAGATCTGTCGATTTCTTCTTGACAATTGTGTTCAACCTCGAATAGATTTCGACCTTGAGGCTCCAAATATCTTGTATACTGGCAAGAGATATTACATCTTGATGTCCCACAAAACCGGATATCGCCCGAATAACGTCGTTGTATTCTCGGCCGAGAAACTGGCCGGTCCTTGGTCTGTCCAATCGTATATTGCGACGTCAGTATCGATGAAATCCAAATCGTGATGAGAGCTGACCCTTGGCCCGATAGGCTTGGTACGCGGACCTGGAACTCTCAAAGCACATTCACGCTTGAGGCCGGTGAAAAGCACAAGACTTATATTTACTGCGGTGACCAATGGGCGACTGGCGCTACACTTTATGACAGCCGGTAAGTTGTACGCAGATCTTTGATCGAAACAGGGATTGCCTGACCACCCTCCAGATATGTCTGGCTGCCAGCCAATATTGACGATCAAACCGGTTCATTCAATGTAGAATGGCACGACCTTTATGCTGTGGATGTGCAAACTGGGCATGTCACCATTCCCAAAGGACAAGCGTACGAAGCTGAACACGGCACCATCACGGGTACTGATGCCTACGTCACTCTCTGTGTAAAGTCTTGTTTTGTTTCCGCCCTGTACTTCACTGATATCAACCCAGCCTACTTGCTCCGGATCCCAGATCGTTACTGGAAGTGAGTATCAGCTCCCCGAGATTGTGCCTGCCAAAGATGGAGCTGAATGTCTGTCTAGTCCAAGGAAACTCAACAGTTACCATCAAGAACATTGTTGGGACTGGCCAGCCGCAATGGGTGTCGGTTTACTATCATGACCCTGATGGCCTGTGTATGTATGCCCTCTGGTTTTGTGCAACTCAATGGAATGATTACTTACTATTAGTACAGGGGGCGATAACCGAAACGGCGTCTCGGTTCTTTCCCGTACCGCAACATATTCAGTCAATGGTGGCGTCCCGGTGTCGATGATCCAGCGAAGCGGGAGTGCAGGGATCATATTAAGCCAGCCGTTGAATGTCACATTTAACGCCGGTGGAGAGAACAGCCTTACGTTCTCGGGATTCAACGGAGGTATGTCATGAGAGATATTGATAGAGGGTTTAGGCACTGACAAGGCACTCGGATCCAGCAGCAGCAGCAGATCTTGATAGAATTGTGGTCTATGGAAATATTTACGAGAATTGAAATTTGATGTACACTTGTTATTAATTGAATATCCATAGCCTCCCAGTTTCAGATATTCAAGTACCCGTCGGGGGTGTTTTGGGGGTCCTCTAGCCAGGCCAATATCGTTATACTTACTCACGACTTGTTCACTCTTGTAACTTGTTCACTCAGGCTGTTCGCTGAAATCAGACGCATCAGGATGTAGCCAAACATGGGTCAATACAGAATTTTGCTCTTGCAATTGCGCCAAAAGTAAGAAGCGATCGACCTGTACTCGACATGGCGACCGAACTTATCGACGAGCGAGTTTCTGTGAAACAGTGTAAGCTGGCTGTCAAGGCCCTCCACACACACGAAACCAAGAAGCAAGAGAAGTTGCAGGAAACGGAGCTTTTGCCTGGAAAGGAGCCCAACCTCTGGTTGAATGTCACCGTCAAGAAAATTCCCTCAGGGCACAAGTTCAAGCCAGTGAAAATGTGAGTAAACAGCTTTTCTAGATATTCTTCAATGACATCGGGGAGTTAGTCCTATCGCCCACCCCTTGATCGACCCCCGAACGACGTCAATATGCTTGATCACAAAAGACCCACAGCGAGAATACAAGGATCTTCTCGAAGCGCAAAATATCAAGTTCATTTCGAGAGTAGTTGGGATAGAAAAGCTGAAGGGAAAATTCAAGCCTTTTGAGGCTCGACGAATTCTTTTGAAGGAGAATGGGCTTTTCCTGGCGGACGAGAGAATCATTCCTCTGTTGCCGAAACTCCTTGGGGCGAAATGGTTCGAGGCGAAGAAGTGAGTCTGTCAAACTACTCTGTAATGGCTGTCGGCTTAACCGCGCTAGGCAACCCATTCCCGTCTGCTTAAAACGCAAGGATCTAAAAGGCGAGCTAGAGCGCGCCGTGTCGTCGACTTACATGAACCAAAATCAAGGAACTTGCACGTATGTTTTGGTCGTATTGGTGTCAGACTTACGAAATCTTACTTCGAATCCTACTTTGGTCTAGATCTGTCAAGTTCGCCATCCTTTCCCATACCCCGAAGCAAATACTTGCAAACCTCCAACTTGCCCTTCCTGCAATTGCGAAGCACATCACAGGTGGTTGGGACAACATTCAGGCGCTTCACATCAAAACCAACTCCAGCGCCAGCTTACCGATCTGGAGTTGCTCCCTCGACGAGTCAGAGGGTGGAAGGTGGGCCGCTAAGGCGATAGCCTCTGAATTAGACAGTCATGACAGTGACGAAGAAACTTCCGAAGTCGTGGTAAAGCAAGGCGAGAAAGATAAAGGGAAGAAGAGGGTTCAGGAGGAGGAACATGTGCAAAAGCCGAAGAAAAAGCTCAAAGGTGTGACGGGAGAGGCACTGGCAGCGTCCGCAGCGCCGACAGGTGTCTCTCCAACAGCGACGTCTACCAGCAGCACAAAATCGAAGAAACGGAAATCCGAACCACCAACCACAGCGGGATCCCCTTCGGCACCTACCCCCCAAAAAAGTACTAAGAAGGCGGCCGTTTCGGTTGAACCTGCGACTCCGCAGGCTGACGCCTCCAAGACTCCGTCGAAGAAGAAGGGCCCCACAAAAGTTTTGCTAAATCCTGTGCTGACGGCCTCATCCCCTGCCGCTGCCGAGAGTAAGGTGCAGAAGACCAAAAAGGCGACCAAAGCCCCCGCCGATACCCCGAAAGCAACGCCTTTGACGAAAGACGAGCTGAAGCTGAAGCGTAGTGCAGCTCCTGGGGAGAAGAAGAAGAGTAAAGTCAACATGATTGGAGCCAAGAGTGCGAAGGACCGAATTATTGGTAAAAAGGTCGCTCAGTGATCTAATTTACGCCTCGATTGTTCGAACTTTTTGGTCGTGTTCTACCTGCGTACACATCGGGTCTGAATTTTGTTGAACCCATGTCCTGTACTATAATGGCCCGGCGACATCGTTACCCGAGCCGGAACGACATAAAGTCTCTTCGTCTTGGCAATTCAACTTCCGTTAGTATCGTACATTAGCGTACATTCTCCCCACAAAGATCACTTGTTTGAGTCCAACACCAATCGACGACTGACTTGCTCCATGATTAACGCCACCACAACGAAGCTGCGTATTCCGCACCCAGCGCAGCCAGACTGTGCTATCGCTGGTGTGTTGGAACAGCTTTCGCCGTCCAGTTCAACACAGGGGAGAAAGTTGGCTTTGGTATGTTCTTCTCATCCCTAGTTTCGAAGTTTTTGTATCATTGACTTGCTATTCCTTATGTCCCCAAAGATCCTGCATGGCACAATGGGGTAAGTAAAACTCCATGTCTCCGTTAGCCAGGAGTGCTCAGTGTATCAACGAAGAAGTAACATCGTCATCGTCTCAGGCACAAAGATTACTTGTTTCAAAAGCGCCTCGCGTTGAAGCTGCCGCTGGACTCTTTCCGCTTTGATTTTCGGTGCGTTGTTCTTTAGAAACAGCGGTGCAAAACGCTGATATGGCGATCCGTTTCGTTTCTCATTGATTAGTGGAAATCATGAGACCCCGGGTACGTGGCGCCAAGGGGCTTTGGAGGAAGATCTCGTGGACCTCGAGGTCGTCGTTGAATATCTGAAGTCCACATATGGATACATAGTTGACTTGGTTGTTGGTCACTCGCGGGGATCCCTTGTAGGCATACGTTGGGCTTGCACCTCCCAGGACGGTAAGAATATTTCTGGCTTTGTTAATGCCTCTGGGCGATATCGAATGGGTGTGAGTGCCATGATTCATGAATTCTGTCGCGAACGCTTATGTGTCTCGATCCTGCATTAGAAAATCCTAGGTATGCCTTCCTTCGCTTCATGATCCGCCATCAAGCTGATTAGATGCATCTTTCTTTGTGCTGCCCTCAAAAAATAAATTTATAACACAGAAACGCCTGCAGCTGCAGTTTGGAAGGCGCATTTCGATAAGCAAGGTTACTATGACTGGTCGGTTTCTGTGGCCAGAAAGCCAGTCACGGTGAAGATTTTCCCCGACGACCTGGAAACCTTCACGAACTGGGACTCGTCAATAGTGTGGGGCGAGTTCCCCCCTAGCGTCGATGTCCTGACAATACACGGCCTTTCAGATACGACTGTCCCACCGTGAGTTACAACATACCACTCGTGACACACCGAATTGATTATGAGCTAGTTACGATGCAATCATATATACCCGAGCGTTCAGCAGCAGACCTTCAGGCACACATACACTCAACTTGATTGAAGATGCC
This sequence comes from Tephrocybe rancida, assembly GCA_018858115.1. Classification (NCBI taxonomy): domain Eukaryota; kingdom Fungi; phylum Basidiomycota; class Agaricomycetes; order Agaricales; family Lyophyllaceae; genus Tephrocybe; species Tephrocybe rancida. The sequence goes on from JABCKT010000008.1 coordinate 24,763, forward strand.
GACCACAATTATACCGGACGTCAGGACGAGGTTGTATCTGCGATTCTTAACTGGTGGATTGCCAGAGGATGCGGTGAACTCAGAACAGGTGTTTGGGTAGAACAGGAAGCTTTGAAAGGCAGACTCTAACTGTAATTTGCGCATACACTTCCATCGTATAGATATGCGTATAACACCAAATATATTGTCAGCATGGGCTTCTGCCTTGTCCCACGATTTTGAACTATTGTATTATTGAGATCGTGGGTCATATGGATCCACAACCGCTTGATCTCCGAATCTGCCACGCGGCGCACATAAGGTAAGGAATGTGTTCAGTCAGTGAATTAAGTTGTAGGTATCAAACGCTCCTAACGACCACAGATCCCTGCAAGTTGCTCCATTCTAGACATCACGGCATTGTCTTGAATCAGCATACGACGGTTATTTGTTGACTAGATGCATGCCCTTGAGGATATTTACCAATTCACTTGTTTTCAGTCAGCAGAGAACGTTCCAGGTATAACATAAATAGGAATAGATATTTCTGATCCTCGGTGAAAGGCAGTTGAATAGATAGGATTAGTAGGGTTTGTTGGTGGGTGGTAAGGGAACAGAATTAGGTATGAAGGTAATGTAAATCTGTAATGAGGTGGTAATAATTGATACAAGTGTGCAGGTATATTTCCGTCCGTTTCGGCGATTTGCAGATGCGTTCTATGAAGTCCCGATCTGTTCCAAATTAGTCTTCCTTCTCTTCCTTCCACGGGGCGACGGAAGTTTCGTTGGTGTTCTCTTTAGAACACTGGCAGCTGTGTGCACGATTATGACGTTTGCATAGTACGCGGGATGGACGCGTCCTGGTATGATAGCGCGTAGAAACGCGTTAGGCGGCGATGCCTATTGAGGGTAGGGGCGGGAGTGTGTGTGTGGTGTCGCCGATATCTTCAGAAGAATACCGCGCCCTGCGTGGATGCTCCTCCGCTAACCCCCGACTGTGAACCTCCAGATCCGTTCTTGACGTTTCCGTTGTTGGATTGGCCGCTCATGTTATATAGAGTGAGAGCGCGAGTGCGGTAAAGAAGTTTGCTGGTGTGAGTAACAGACGATTTGGAGGTCGTTAGCTGTTGAGTTGCGCTGAAAAAGCTCTCTGAAGATTGTAGAGAGTCATAGTGTTTCCGACTGGCCTTTATAGTAAAATGCGGCCAGGGCAACTTCCGCAGTTGGTGTGAAGTGGCACGGGTGACCATCATTGACTCGAATTGGGATATAATTGACGGCACCGTCACAGGCCCAAGGTCTCTCACGAAGCGCCAGACGTCGGACGGACGAGAGTGCAGAATGGATCTGTGATAATGATTGCGGCAACGAGCTTACGCCCGAACAGGGGAGATCAGAGAAGTTTCATATGTGAACAAAACATGGAGTTAACAGGAATGGCAATATCGACGTATCTTGTCAGCACTGCAAGAGTTGCAGTTGTTCCTAACATTCCGTTGGTTATCTCAGCTAGGCTGAAAGCGATCAGGTACATTTGAAACCCGACTTGAATCTTGCACGGCACAGCCAATCACCAACGGAATTCGACGGCAGCCATAGGATGACCATTTGGCGATACGGCGACATGCCAGTGGCTTGAGCCATGACTCGACTCAGATTTCACTGGCAGTTGGCACACGACGGTGGAAGTTGGGCGTGGGCGCTCGTTGAATCGGCGCACGAAATCCTCCGTCTTCATTTCTTTCCTGGTAAGCAGGGCTCCAATCTCTGGAAGAGATTCTTATGCATGGACAAATGGCCAGCGGGATGACACTGCCATAGACTTTTTGTGCACTGCTCAAGCATATTCCAATGGGCCCTTGACGGTGTATCTCCAGTAACCAGCATGAAAGCCCGCGCGGCGTCCCCCTTTAGGCCGCACAGAAAGCGCTTCAGACCTTATGCTGTGTTCTCTGCAGGTGATGGTCAAGACTTCATCTGAACACCTTTCAAGGGTACACCGCCCACCGATGGCCTATCGACATATTCGGAAACCGCACGTCCTTTTTTGAAACCTGTTCGTTGGCTGCTAGCGTTCCTATTCATTCGAATAGCTTGATCATTCGAATTCTCTTTGAACACTGGCAAATGCCTGGTGTACCAACAGGGTTATTTAACGCATGGCGCGGCAAATCGGCATGCGTTGCACTCGGGTTCACTGCCGTGTTCGCCGGTTGCATGCCTTTGAGATCAATCCTGGGCCAATCTGGCAATGCTCAAGCTGAGAACTTCTGGACCTTCTGAAACTTCCTCAGGTGATGATATGTATTGGTAGGACGATAAAACATACAGCTTATCTTGGCAGCATCTGTGGCTCACATTATATTATTTTTTGTAATCCCCCCACAAAATGTCAGAAACAATGCTCAGATCTTACTGTCAGACGTCTTTTCTGTCACTCTCGGCCTCTGGTTGAACTGTGGGTGACAAGAGGGCGACGATTCCGGATAAAACCCTAGTTCCAGATTTGTACTGGCCCCAGCTATGCCCACACAGGCGGAGCGGTGTCTTGAAATAATGTATGTTCTTACCTGCCGTGCATCCTTCGCTACCGGGAGCTTCCGGACGGTGTTCTGGTGTGCCCAACTTCTGCGATATGCTCGGCCTCCAGTCCCTGCGGAAGCTTCGCCAGCCACTTCTTTCCGAGATAACTTAGGTCACTGACCAAACAAGCGTGCATTTGGCTTGAGATTCCTGGCCTGGTGGTCCAGGGGAGGCTTCACTTTGTTCCCGCTGTGCAAGGATCGGGAACTTCGCTATTTCACTGGGCGGATTGGTGCTTCTCGGCGGCAAAATCGAAGCATGCTGGTTTTGGGGCCCGCTCGTTCCAGCGCTGTACCTGTGCCTCGATAACTGTTCGCGGGAAGCCCTAATTCGCAAAACGCATGTGAAACGCCTCCCTTCAGCTCACACGAGCTTGCTCAGCAATCTAGATCTAGATCTTACATACAGGTGCAGCTATAACCGACACATTGTATAAATTATGGCTACCTTCGTTGGGATTGCGCGCGGTTTGACGCTCAAGTAAAAATGCATTCATCAAGTGCACGTGTTGAGAAGAGAGAGGGGAAGAAGGCAAGCAGTGCGCAAGGTGATAACCGGCCATCATAGATACGACATCGAAGCAACTTTATTCTTGAGAGATAACATTCGCCGGCCCGATGGAGGTCCTGCGACAGTGAGTAGGCGGTTCAAATTCTAGGCCTACGGCCCCGTTGGAAAAGAGAACTATGTGTGAAATGTACAACACTGCATCAGGGTTCCAGATCTCGTTCCGAGCCAGTTCAACCTCAAATGGCCGAAAGGCCGACGACAGGACATTATCATACCCCAAAATAAATTCACCCCTACTTTGAATACTACAAGTGAGAGCAGAATGATAAAGTCGTGCCATCTTGACTGACAATTGAACAAATACTTGTGGCAAGGAGGCCAACCCGAGCAATCAGTGATAATGTTAAAATTCAAGACCATATATCTTGTGCGGTAGCATGGCAATCTATCAACCATCCACTGCGAGGCGGCATCCCGCCGGCGGAGGGAATGTATCTGAACAGTCACTGGCTTCGTGGGACGCCGATCATTGGGTGACAGGACACCCTCCTGAGAAGATGCTGCCTTGCTATACGATCCGGGTCCTGTGATGATATCACGAGGCGCCGGTAACAAGCGAGGCCAAGAAGCTTTCGTCTGAGCATTTGTTTGATTGTTGAAAGTCATACATGTCGTATTCATGATGGTGTCTCCGTACCTGAGAGCCACACCAAGGAACTAACTGCCGATGCGCAATTCACAACGTGTTTGGCGCATTCTTTACACAACTTCAACAATGATTTTACCACTAAGAGACAGTAATGAGACACAGTACTTGATAACGATGACGATGGAATCATTCTCACCTGTTCGCGTTTCTTTGCATTTCACGATGAGCTTCTTGGATCTCGGACCACGGATAGACCTAAACGAGCTAATATCAGCAGCTAGAGCCCAAGGTCAGCGAGGAGAGATGGCAATCCTTGTGAATGTAAAGCCTGATTGGGCCAGTTCCTTGTGAACCCGTTATGTAGTCAAGAACCTCGCGCCCAAACCTTCCAAACCAGTAGTGCGATTAATAGGCTTACGAAACTGCAACAAAAAGAGCAGAAGCCTACCGGGCGATCAGGTCGGCTTGGTATGCAACAGAGCGCGATCGAAGGGTGGAACCTTGTATACGAAGCCGTTTGTACAAAATAGGTGCGAGGTCTGCGTCAACCTGAGAGCCTTCCATCCAGTGAGCGTGGGCATCGACTCAAGATGGTGGGTTTTACCGCTGAGCATGGCTAGCATTGTCATATGACCGTCAATCGCCAGACTTTCAATATTTCGCTTCCAATGGCTTTTGCCCACAAAATCGACCAAGACATCAGCGCCCTTGTCGTCGGTCGCTTTCTTTACAGTTTCGGAAAAATCTTCAGTCTTATAGTTAGCGACGTGCGTGGCTCCGAAAGGCAAACTCAAAAGCCAGTCGAGTTTCTCCTGGGTCGAAGCGGTGGCAGTCACAGTCCTCCTGGAGAACACGATCAGACTTCAACACGTTAGAGCAAATTATTTCAGGAACATACGCTCCAAAGAAGCGAGCTAGTTGGATGGTAGACACACCCACTCCTGACGCGCCGGCATGTACAAGAACATCACCGCCCTTTCTCAGGTCGGCACAAAGAATGAGTGCCTGATATGCTGTGGGACAAATATAAAACCTTGTATTCCGAAGAAGCGTAATGAATTACTGACCGGTGAGAAAAGCCTCCGGTATACTGGCGGCTTCGGCCCAGGAGAGTTGGCTTGGTTTGCGAATGATGTGCGACGCCGGCAGGGCGATGTATTCTGCATATGCCCCCTGAATAACCAGCATAATAGCGCCGTCAGATCGCATCGTGCGTCGCGGATGAAGTGAAGCACTGACCCCGCCAGCTAGTCCTAGAACTTCGTCATCGACTTTCCATACTGAAGTATCTGCGCCCAGGGCGGAGATATTGCCGGAGAACTCGACCCCAAGAATAGACGACGATCCTACAGGGGGCGGATATTTGCCTTCGCGTTGCAATATATCCATACGATTAAGACCAAATGCCTTGATCTACATCCGACGTCAAGTATATTGTGTGGCTGTTAGCAGACAAGTAGTATGTACCTTGACGAGAACTTGACCTGGACCAGGAGTGGGCGTAGCTGCCTCCCCTAGATACAGATTTTCGACTGGGCCTTTGCCGTCTTTGATGAGAATAGCGCGCATCAGGGTACGGTGGTAGGGAACGCTGCTAGCGGTGACCGTGGATGTGGGAGTTGTAAGCCATTTGACATTCCGTCATCTCACATAACTTGTTTGAAAGTCACATGTTGCAGTCCACGGAAGCAAATCGATGCAATGCTGCCCTGATCAACCAACAAACGGACTGTACAGTGTACTTAGCGAACATCCGCAAATTATATTCGCCCGCCGGGATTCACTTGAGATTTTCGAATTGAAAATGAGCCCATGGCATGCCAGTCAACCCATGTTCGAAAGGTTCATTTTGAACGTCAAACCAAGTTGGGCAAGGGTTTATTGGGCACAACTTTCATTAGGTAATTGAAGAGTTCTTGCTTTACCATAATGTTGACGTCAGATTGGCATACGACGACGCGAGTATGAGACGCGCCTATCTGGGAAGTAATTGTCTAAATTGCATGTACCCCACTTGGCTCAAAGGCCATCGGACCCGAGCGAAAGCTGAGACTCGAGGTTGATCATTGATCACTAATGGGAGGCGGTCCTTCAGCACATATTTGTGATATGATCAACCGCAATCCCTCGATACATAGATGGCAGTGAGGTTGAATCCCACAGGCTGATCTGAGTAAAACCACGACAACATTTCGAACCACAAGTTGACACGACATGCGGGACAGCCTGTCAAATATCAGCGGTTCGAAGGTATAGAGGAGCCATGCACTGTGTGACAACAGACATATTTGAATTTCCCGAGCAGGGCTGTGGGTCAAACAATCCATGCTCCTCAACCCACTGAGAGTAAGTTTGACATTCTGTGTTGTCGATCTATGAAGTCCTGAACGTTTACGCGTTGATGAGTAGGCTGTGTTCCACAGGTCCGACTGCCAACAATCTTGCCTGGCGGGCTTACAGAATGGAGTTGATAAAGTGCCCCTCGAATCTTGAGGGCGAATGTTGGGGCAGTGAGTCAAAGTGACTCAAGAGGTGGGCTGTGCGGGAGAGTCCACAGGACCTGATAGCTATGATTAGTACGCGAATACGAAGTTACCAAAATGAGGACGTCGGCGTTTGGAGATTCGTGACTCTTCGGAGGAGTTTGTCGGCAGCCGCACTCGGAGTCGGAGTCGGAAAACATACTTATTTACTCACGTGACCATAAATTCTCACGGTGGTTCTATAAATTTTTCCACAAACTTGCCTTCAACGCCGTGATCTACTCTGAACTCATGATGATGGAGGTGGATGTTCGAACAGCCATCAAGGGTTTGGCGGTCTTGTCTCGAGTGAGTCTCCACCCATCCCCTTCGTTTAGGATGAATATCCGCTATGGTCCGTGTTTCCAAGAAGCGACTAGACACCGCTGCTCAAGTATGCCGATAAACCTCTTTTACCTAGCTTTCTGATTTCTTGTGATGTTAATCTTCACCTGTAACAAGTTTTTGACGATATCCTTCTACAGTTCCAGAAGATAGAAGCGAACATTCTCTGTAGGTTGAAGGTGAGCATATGTTTCATGCTCATTCAATCTGTGCAAATTCTACAAGATGACCCTTGCTATGGTCCGTGTTTCTAAGAAGCGACTAGACATCGCTGCTCAAATTTGCAGATACCTTTTTACCTAGCTCTCTGACTCTTCGCCTTCCTTACCCGCCTATGTCATATAACTGACCATCTATTTCACAGGTCAAGTTGTCTGTCAATCTTTATCCATTATCGCATTCTTTTAGAATCTTTACCCACACGAAATATAAATTGGCTTCATTCTGCATACGTGGGTGTATTCAGGTTGAAATTTAGACCTAAGCATGGAACGACTGCGAGGTGGATTGATCCAAAAGAAAGCTTGATGCCGACAGGAAAGGTACCGACGCACGGCATGCGAGCATTCACTAGAGCTGCAACGTACACACCATCAATCACCCCTTTCCGCTCGTTCCGAAGTGCTTCATCGCAGCCGTTACTGACCTTCTCATCAATCCTCCCTTAAAACAGCTTGTCGCTGCACTGTATGATGGCATACGTGCTTCGGATGAGAAAGAAGCGTGGCGCTTCGCGGGCTTGTCCTGCTCAGTATCCTGATGCTGGGCGGCATGATCTACGTATCACTGCCCATAGATGATTGATGATTGATGACCATGTAGAATGCGTACCTTTGGTTTTTGCGTGTGAATGGCAACGCATACGTGGGCATGGAGACTCGTCTCCGCGAAACTTGGCAAAAGCAGGCCCCCTCGACAACACAAATACCACACATGCTTCTGACTCAATGATAGATTCGGAGTTGTTCGGATAGTCACCTATAATCTGGCTTCAAAAAGGTTCCAGGGCAGAAATGACATGACGCATATGTCCTTAAGGCCATCCAGCGCCACAATAAGTCAGTATGAGGCTCAGACACAGTGCATGGATTTTCTCAACTCTTAGCAGAGGCGGTTACTTGACGTACAAACTGATAGTTATCCTTTTGCAACTTATACGACCTCGATTGCAAGCAGAAATCCCTAATCCAATCATATTGTATTACAGTCAAGTCTGGTATACGTTTATTCTGTGAAGGGGTCGCGGCAGCATTGAACCTTAAATGCTCTCTCACTGGACCGCCTTGAGCTGTGCCTACATCGAGCGGATGAGTGAATTAGCTTCAGGATATCGTTAAGCAACATACAAGCAACGTGGTCGACGACGCTGGGCATCCAACACCAGGTCCTTTCAGATTTTGCAGCGTGATCAGGGCCGCATTGATACGTGCCGCCTTCGACGCGTTTGAGCCATCAGTAGGGAAGGACAGCTGTACGGTGGGGTTGTTGACAGCGTGCCCTGCAGCAACATTCGCGTTCAAGGACTATTTCAATGAGGTCAATCGAAGATACAGAGGCGGTGGAGTGTAACGTACGGCAATGAATGAATCACGGTCAGGAGGGCAGGAGCAAGGGACTTTGATTACTTTCCCGGCATCATTGGTAACTCCATCACAATCACCAGTCCCGGTAGGGTTGAGGCCAGCAGCGTGTCCGAAGTCTGGGACCAGAGATACGTCGACGCCGCCGGCAGCAGGTGCAGGAGCGGGGGCAGGAGCGGGGGCCGGAGCAGGGGTCGGAGCAGGCGCAGGCGCAGGTGCCGCTGTGCCATCCTGGATGGCCTTTTGCTGTGCAAGGAACGTCGTGGAAGCAGCCGGGCAGCCTTTTCCAGGTCCATTCAGGTTTTGCAGTGTCACCAAAGCAGTTTGTATGCGCGCAAGTTGAGACTGCTTTGAGCCATCAGTGGGGAAACTGACGGCAATTGAAGGATTGTTAACAGCTTTCCCGGCATTCACGTTTGCGTTCAGTGACTTATAACAAAGTCGTTAGGTTGACCATACTGGCAGCCGACTTCCACTCACCTGCAGGAAGAAAGCCCTGTCTGGCGGACATGCGCAGGGGATTTTGACGACCTGGCCGGCCGCGTTGGTGATTCCATCACAATCTCCTGTACCAGTAGGATTCAAGCCAGCGGCAAGCCCAAATTCTGGCACCAAAGACGCGTCGACGTCGCGCTTAACGGGGGCAGCTGAAACGAGGGCGGCTGAAGCCAGAGAAATGATGCAAATATTGAACTTCATGTTTCAAGAACAAGACTGTACTGGAAAGTGTAGAGAAAATTGAAGCAGCGTCAAGCGTGAAGCTGAAAGAATGAATGGTACGTTCTGCAGATAGGCTGGACCGTACGATGGACACTGCTGAATTCGACACAGTCGAAGAAAAGAAAGGAAGGGGAAAGGGAGGAAGAGGGAAGAGAATGAGTGTATTGTCAGGGAAGTTGGTCTTTATGTACTCAGAGTCAGGCACCGAGGAATGGCATCAACCCGTCCATTGTGCTCCATCTTAATCATGATCATGATGGTCACTGTCCCCTCTTTGGTGAGTTACTTCTAAATTTCATCACAACCTATCCATGGCAACACTCCGCTCCCTTCGTCTCCCATGCACTCCAGTATAGAAAATACAAGGCTATTATGAAATTTTTTATTTTTTGCTTAAGCGAGAGATTCCCAGCAAAAACTTACAGGAAGGAGTTATAAGTTGGATTATTTAAATTGTCGATTCTGCTTACATAGATTCTACTGGGCTTCCAGGCCTGCATGGCTTATCCCAAACAGTAAGTACCGATGGCAACGAACAACGCTGAACAACGCCGCAGGCAATTCTAATGCCCAGACCTTCGAAGGCTCAAAATGTAAATTCATATGGCACACAAAGCTTGCCCCATAGGCTGTCTGGTGGGGGCCAGCATTGAAGAAGGCCGAGACGTGGGCGCGGAAGCGTGAGATACTGCCAATATGTGCGACCCCTATGTATAAACCAAGTTTCAAACGTTCGCCCGACATTATCTGACAACCAACACGGCTAACGCTGACGATAAGCAATGTCTGTTCATGATATATGGTTAGTACATACAGCGATTTGTTTACAGGCTCACGATCGTTGACCTTTGCGAACCAGCTACCGGTACGGGGACTCCCTGTGGCACCGCGAGGCGCTTAACATACCAGACATCCTATTCCGGATTCTGGGCCTTGTCAAAAGCTCTGAACCTAATGGCGATGTAGACTTCATCAGCTGCACCCATGTCTCCCATATATGGCGCAGTATCGCACTGGGGTTCCCATTACTTTGGATAAATCCCCTTCTTCCCCCAAAATGGAATTGGGACGCTACAAGAGTCTCATTGGCCAGGTCCAAAGATGGGCCTTTCGAACTATACATTCCACCGGTGGATTCGTGCTCGTTCCGGGACCTCTTTTATAACGGCATTCAAGGAGACCTTCATCGGTGCCGAAAACTCGTTGTAGACAGCTTTATGAACGACGCGGATATACTCGGGCTCTTCAAACACCTCGAGAACGTGCATTTGCCCGGGCTGGAGTCTCTTGACTTCAGGATACACCGGGACCGCACTATGGATTGGGGCTTCTGGCACCAACACTTATTCAAAGCGGGGGCCCCACTATTACGAAAAGTGCGTTTAGGGGACGTGTGCGTCACCATGTGTACCCCCCCTCTCGCTAATATCACCACGCTCCACCTCAGCCAAGAAGACGCACATTATGTCCCCCCGTTCAACCTCGCGGCATTTCAGCGTATGCTGCGCCAATGTCCAGTACTCGAAGTCCTTATTTTGAGTGGCAAATTTCGGCTCCACCGGACGGTGGAACTTGAAGTGCACGAACCAGTATCTATGCCACGGCTACAGTCGGTGCAGCTGTTCGCGTTTCATGCGACCATGACCATTGAAGCAGTCCTAGGCGTTATGGACGTGCCAGCCCTCCAGGATGTCGTCTATGTCAGATGCGAGGCCCACCGACCACCTTTAGAACGGTCCCAAGACAAGTGGCGACACCCAAGTTCGGAGATGTGCCCAAACATGATCTCTGTTAAGACCCTTGCCCTCTCCGACGCGAGGCCCTGCCCCTCCTCAGCCCTGCGCTCCATGCGACGCTTCTTTCCGAACATCGAGCATCTGATAGTCCCTAAGTTGAAGGAGACATTTATTCCAGATTGTGCGTGGCCCGGTTTGCGCACATTGAGTACTCGAAACCTTGATCAAGACACGGTGAGTCACCTTTGTGCATTCGTGATAGCTATGAAGGAGAATGGGGGTGCGCTGGAGACACTCTATCTCGATGAAGACTCCTTGAAGTGTTCACTCGCTGGCTTGGAGGGAGTTGTCGATGTCGTCTGCGCTGATGGATGGAAGAAACGAGTGTGGGACGCCGGCCTTGACAGGTGGTTGTAACGGCAAAAGGGCTGGATGACAATTGTCAACTACAAAATGGCAAACGAAGTTTCAACCTTGTGTAATTAGAACATGTATTCCATAGAATACAACACAATTGCAGCAGTGGTGGTGCGCCTCTGCATTGATGGCTTGACGTCGATTTCTGTGTACCGCCTTCAAGTTCACCTACCTTCCAGTAATAAGTGTATATTATTTTAGCAATTGGGATATCGTCCGCACGCTATACACCCAAAGCTAGTATTCGAGGGTGACGGGAAATTTGGCTGCCACGAGCATGGTCGTGTGACTAATAGAATTTCCGGTGGAGTGCAGTGAGAGTGATTGTCTGTGGCGTGAGGCGAAATCCACGATGAAGCCTCAGTGGGTATTAATATAGTTCTGGTAGCGTCCAATCAGCTGCATCTTGTTCTATCTTGAGAAACATCGGCGTGATTTGCGCCGTGGAGTGGGTCCCCCTCAAGGTTGCTTTGCTCTAAAAGCGGCCCATCGAACCTAAACGCGTCCGACGGTATTTTCGTCTATTCGTGTCCCTATATACCCCAACTATTCTGAGCTCAAGATGGAGCTTCTGAGTAGTGTTAATACTGGTACAATTTAGAGGCCGACTTCTATATACGCTCGATAATGTTACATACACGACGACTGGTTTTGGAGCTGTACCATCTTGGTCCGCTCCCACTCCCACCGATTAGTCGAGCTGGGCAAGCCCTTCTCTCATATACTCCTCGAACAGGGCCTTGTAGTTTGAGTGCCAACGACTGAGCGCAGGCCTGCCCTCCGCAATGTCCGCTGCACCCCACATGATCCTTAGCTGATCTACTTCACGCTTGGTCTCATTATCGGGTACGAGGATGTAGAAGTCGCCTGAGCGGACATGGTCGAGCATGTAGAGCACAGTCTCCTCAGCCGTCCATGCACCTTTCGGCTTCGAAGTGCCGCTGTCAGCGCCCGTAAGGCCGGTATAAGTCCATCCGGGGCTGCGTTCAAAACTTAAGCTAGAAGTACGCGCTGAATCGGAGGAAGGACATACACAAATAGATGGGCGGTCACGTTGCTGTCTGGCTGAGTGCGCAGCTCATGTGCGAGTCCTTCTGTGAGGCTCTTTATGGCGGCCTTAGATGCATTGTATGCGGCATTGCCACTACACAGACAGGAGGTGAGAAACGTAACGGAAGGAGCTTATGAAGCGAGATATTACGACGTACGGGGGGTTCGTGATGCCTTGTTTAGAGCCAGTGTTTATGATCATGGCCTGGTTCTCCTGGTGTAGCATTGACTGCGCGGGTTTAGCCCAATTGCGAGACAAAACTCAGGGTTATCAAGAATTGGCACTCACGGGAACGAACGTTTGTTGCACATTGACAATGCTGCGAAGATGCCTTAGAATCAGGCCTTTAAATCCGCGGTCAACATACCCGAATAGATTGACGTTGAAAACCTGGTGCCAGGCATCGAGACCATCCCAAGATGTCCCTTTGGCACCGATGCCAGCATTGTTCATGAGCACCGCAACCTGGATGAGTGTGAGCAACAATCATCGGCTGGATGGGCGTTACGATGGGTCCTCGGCGAGGCAGGACGAATGTAATGGAATGGAAGAGGAGTGTATAGGTAACGAGAAACCGTGGCGCGGGTGTGGACCAGACGCAATGATCCTCACCTCACCCCAAGCCTCATAGACTCGATCCCTCAACCTGACGACCTGGTCGAGTTGTGCGACATCGGTGGGGACTACCAAAACGTTTGCCTCTCCAATCTGTCTGGTGAGCAATTTGCTAAGCTCGTTGAGCTTGGCCTTGTCAACATCTGCGATTGCAACCTTGAGCCCCAGTCTGTGGAAGCAAACGATCAGATATGGCTGGCATCAATGATTAATGTCAACTTCACGGACTTTGCAAACTCTAGTGCAGCAGCCTTGCCAATACCACTGGCGGCACCAGTGATGACTGCGACACGTCCTGCATTGATGACAGGGTGCAGCTCATCGGCGACGGACATGGCTTCGACCTTGTAGGAGGCCGTGCCAGTGTAGACTGGAGGGCGCATGGGCGAAGAGCCAGCGCTCCTTGAACTGCGGTCGGAACCAGGTAGCATATTGAGGTCGTAGAAGATATATAAGAGAAGAAAGAAAGAGAAAGAGAGGAATGGAAGGGATATAAAATGTTGGGACCTTCTTTTATGTGGAATTCGAAGTGATTGTCTGTTTGATCACGCAAACCAAACGCAAGCCTCTTGGGGTTCAATCTTCCGACGTCGGCCGGCCAGGCCGCCTCAAGGCCGTCAACCCTTCTCCCTCGTGGAGACGACAACCTCAACTTGAATCCGAGAACATTGCGGCGCACTATGGGTTAGGAATTGACAAGGAACATGATAGCTGATAACGGAAACGGTGCCACTTGTTATCTAGACACATGGCATGCACAACCTGGATCCCATCAAATTAAATTCCTTCTCATCTTGAGGAACAGCAAGTAAGCAGGCTCAAAATAATTATTGAGAGAAGGTGATTTGTACTGGTCAAGTCGTATATAGAATGGGCACAGAAAGTGGCCATTACTTGCCAAAGAGAAGATGGATGAAATACGGAAAGAAAGGGGCGCATAGTAATATGAGGATAGTGGAAACGAAACAGAGGTAGGGTGGACTGAGGGAAAAGATGGTATACAGGCCGATCAGCCATCGTTCGTTCTAAACCCTGAATGTGTTCAAGGGGACTTGAGCGCAGCACTCGTGGGAGGGACGCTGCTCGTTGGGCCGTCATCTAATCCCATCTTCTTCCTCACGAGCTCAAACGTCTTTAACATTTTCCTCCTCGCACCAAGCGCCGCAACACCCTTCGCCTCCAGTGCCGCCTCGTCCATCATCACCATATCCTGCCACTTGGCGTGCTCGAAGTTAGGCGTGTACTTGTGCAGCCTCAAGCTCCTGAGCCACGCAGGGATGTCATTCAACAATGCCGGATCCACATCCTCCTCGCCCTTGGGCGTACCGCCGTCTGCGCGGCTACCGACTGAGGAAGCACTCTTGAGGCCAGGCGACCGACCGCTCGGGGGCCCACGTCGGCTGTTGACACCCGCTGAGAGCGGTTGCATTCCTGCCCAGCCGCCAGGCTGCCCGAACCCACTTGCCACCATCTGCGCTGCGAGCATCTGAGCCTGGACTTCAGGCGTGATACCCATGTTGAGCATATTCATATTGAATGGCGCCATCGGGGCCATACCAGCGAGCGCAGGCATGCCCATGCCAAGGGTCGGGCTTCCCATGCCCATGTTAAATCCGGCCATAGGCATGCCAAGACCGTTCATTCCGTTAAGGTTGTTCCCGCCGTCGTCATTACCACCGAACCTGTTCGAGGATGTATTGGAGAGCGCCGGGCTCCGTGCCCCAGACCAGCCCCCTGGTCCGCCACTGAAACCATTATTACTGTTTCCGCTCACGCTGCGTGCTCCGCCGCGGCCTTGGTTTTGACCATGTCCGATTAAGTTGCCGTTATCGTCGTATTGGCCGTTGTTGTTGCTGTTTCTGCCGTCGGTGCTCGTAGGCTTGGTACGACGATGGATGGTGGGGTCACCCATGCGCGGCACACCAGGGGCGGCGTTTTGCTTCGACCAGTCGTTCAACTTGCTGGCGGCAGCTTCCAAGTTCTGAGGACGAGTGTCGTTCTTGAACATCGGAATCAACGGCGTGTTGACCATGCTAGCCCAGCTATCACCACCAGCAGGGATCGTAGCATCTCCTCCACCAATGGCGCCGGGCCTTGGGGATAAGCTGCCGGTGAACTCGGTGCTCTTGGGACGAGCGGCATTGACGAGGGCTTCCTGGGCCGCGGCAGTCTGCTCGGAAACCTGGCCGAGTGTGGATCCAGTTGACCAAGTGGGACGACCATCGATGTTGCCAGTGGTGAGGACAGGAGCTGAAATGCGGTGGGCGGCGTTGTTGCTGGCCTTCAGCTTGGCCCTCTGTTGAGCCAAGGTCGCCGCTGCGTCGCTGCCACTGGGGTTCGCGGCAGAATCAGGCGACAAAAAGTTGGAAGTGTTGTCTAAAGCCAAGGAGGAACGATTCCCTGGCATGAAATTGCGCACGGTTGGCGAGGAGGGCAAGCCTGATTTGAGACCGGGTGATTTGATGGTCGCAAGTTTGGCCTCCATCTGACTTTGCATGGAGCCTTCATGAGTTGTTAATAGTGCTCTGAATAGAGTTAGAAAGACAGCGCGCGCGCACCTCCAATCTGTGGGCTAAGAAGAGCTGTCATAGGATCAGATTTTGACATCTGAGTGAGGACAGTGATGAAGAATCGGATTTGAACTTGAGTGGAATGTTGAAGAAGACTGTAAAGAGCGGCTGTGCGCTCGGCTTCCGAAAGAACTTTGAACCCTGGATACAAGGTGAGCGGTGGGGCAAAACGATGGAGCTCTTCACCTTACATTGCTCGATGGCACTAAGCTCTTCCTTGAAATTGACGTCTAACGATGCGGCTGCCATGTCTTCCTATGGGGGTGTGAGATCATTGTCTTGGGGAGGGTCCGAGATCACATACGAGAGTAGCTTCATAATTTTGGAGAGAGTCGAACCACTGTTCGATGGCGTCCGCTGTGCCGCAAAATGAGCACAAGTTTTAGTGATTTGAAATATGACTCACTTTCGGGGCTTTGAAACATGCCTGCACCGTTACCAAGAAGCTCGCTGGTGGGTCTAGCGCCTGATCCTGCTCCTGCTCCAAGGCGAGGAGATGCCGGCGCAAGTCCTGGAGTTCCTCTGGACGAGGGACCCATGGACTGACGAGAGCCGGCCTTGCCGTTCTCTTGCGGGCCGGGCGAAGGGGTCGAAGGAGGTCGAAGAGACATTGGAAAATGTAGGAAGGGTTGTTGGGGCTAGGGTTGGGGGTTTGCTGGGGCTTTTGTGGTAGGACTAGGTCTGTTCAGCCAGGATAACCAAGGGAAATTTGGACTTGTAAGTCGTGGTGCGTCCTCGACGTCGAGTCTGCGGACTATGCTAGAAACAAACTAGAAACACGAGGATTGTTGGAGTTAATCCTCGAATACTGTGTAACGTTTGTCTAGACGAGACCAGCGGAGCCTGCCGGTCTAGCGAAGTACGTGGTCAACGCAAGGAATGACGAGCAGAACAACGGAGACGACGAGCAAAGGCTTTGAAACCGTCTGCACCTGGTGGGAAAGGCGAGAGATGAGGTGGCCTTGTTTTGTCACATCTCATAACAAGGAAACAGTGCCACACAATCACTTCGAGTCTGCTGAAACCGAAACTTGTTCAACATCAACTCACTGACATGATCCATGTTTGATCCTTGACAACAGGCAGCATCTACATACTACTCAAGACAGACAGACCCAACTTTTGTACCTGACGTGCCTCGTTTGCCAGCTCTGTAACTTTCAACCAAGGAGTTTTATCCCCAGGCTTCAAATGCAAACAGAACTTGAAGTGTCTCATCTTGGCCAGCGACTCTGAGATCATCTATATCTGCTCTTCGATGCAGATTCCATGATGCTGATGAACTGGCTGGATAAAGGTCTCATTTGCCCACTATGGAATACATTCGGCGCCCTGTGACTCTCCTACGCTTCTGTTCCACAATCCGTCATAACCTGCTCTCCACAGGTATCTGATGCTCTTGCCTTGGCTCTCAATATTTAGCGCTCTCGCGCTGTTTGGTACCTCAGCAAGGGAACATCGGCACCGCCCTTCAAGACCAGGGCACTCTGGTATCCCCACGCAGGCCTTCACGTAATCATTGAACTAGCTCAAAGGGATTTGGACAAACACTCACAAGGCTGTACAGATCGCCACAAGATTTAAATGACACCGTAGAATCGTAGGTATTTGCTATCATGTCTTTAACGTCAATTTGCTCATTCTATCGAAAGATCTGTGTGAGTCGCATCTGCCACATTACACAATTACAGAAGCTTCATGGCAATGTAGGGCTACCGGCTTGAACAAGACCCTCGATCCCACGTAAGGCTCGATACTTGTATCAATGATAATCTATTCTAACGAGGTATTTATCTAGCCCAGTCAAAACTACGTAAGTCTTGTGTCTGCCCCTTCTACTGTACGCGTCAGCCTAATTGTCTGAGATATCTAGCATTTCCGAGGTGAGTTACTCCCACTCTCTCTTCCCTCACAATGATGGAAATGTAACATCTTAGAATTTCCGTCCTACCGATTTAACTAAGATCCTCAATCCTAGGTAAGGCCCAAACCTCTCACCGACAAATTATCCTGACGATATGTTGATCTAGCCCACTAAATCACACGTAAGTATTGTGCTCGTCCTCTTAAAGCACAAATTAGCCGATATCACAGAGATTTAGAATGTTCCTTCTCAATCATTCCTTGACCCCAGCCAACAGTGCAACCGCAAATTCCCAGAAAATGCACCCCACTGCCCCCACCTCGCAACACACTGGCAGCACCCGCAGCCTCGCCCCCCCAACGGCGACACCCCAATCAACATTTACTTCTGTGACGACTGGTTCTAGCATCAGCGAATACACGACGGCATCATCAAGCTCTTCCACATCTAGCGCAGTCTCTTCGCCGCCGACCACCGTGGTCAGGGAGAATTCGTTAGCTATGATCGCCATCATAGTTGGATCTATCGCCGGGATACTTCTCATCTTGGTTATCATACTTCTATATCTATTGCACCGGAGGCGAAGACAAAGGAAAGCTCACCTCATAGCTCACCCATATTGTGGGTTGTCATTGCCGCTTAATATTCTGCATTAAATTGACTTGACATTCCCCGTGTAGTGCAGAACATCTCTGACCTTTCTGACGGTGTCTTCTCCAAAGATCGATTTGTGCCAAGGTCCCCTTCTAGAAATTCTGTTGAAGGAATAACTCATGTCGGAAATGGAGATGATACTGAACCGCCTGAATCGCAGCAGAATACGATCGTCAATCCGGAGCCTGATCATTACCCGGCAGCGGAGATGCTCAGGGAGGAGAATGAGCGGCTTCGTGCAGAGAACGAGCTACTGCGTCTTGTTGGAAATGGCGGGCACTCGCAGCCAAAGAGGATTAGCCGCTTTCGCCTTGCGTAGACCAAAAGTCTTTGGGACAGATTGGGAAGAGGACAGAGTTATGGAGGGATGCCGTGGCGTCGTAAATGGACTAACTATACATTCACTCATTCCTACATTCCTTAACGTATACCCCTAAATCCTCGGATGATTTCACGTCACCTTGGGTTCAATGCAGACTGATAGTCGTCTAACCGTACCCAGCAGGATGGGCTGACCAGTCGTGATTGTGCAATTCGCGGCAAGCGGATCCACCCGGAACCCGGATTAGTCAGCGGCATCAGAGTCGTCTCTACATTTGCAACAACATAAACAAATTTCCCAACCTTGCCCGCGACGACGAGCTCGTTGCGCACCACCGCGACCAGCTGGCTCTCTTCACCGCTGTTCAACAAAAAACATAGCCTCATGGCTCAATCTTATTTTCCAAGCCGGGTGACCTCCCCGGTCGCCTCTGCCTTCGATTCGGCTGCTATCATGAACGGCGAGAAGCATCTCAAGGCTGAGGATGTGCAAGAGGCGTATATGGAACAGAAGGAGCGGTAAGCTATCATTTGAGCGTTTCTGATTGTGTGGTTCTTATGCATCGTATCAGACTTGTTGGTGCCATCGATTCAACCAAGAGCGTCTTGAGCGATATTCGCACGTTTAACAAGGAGGAATGGGTAGTTCGGTATCCTCAACTCAAGGAACACCCTGTAGAGGCTTCACAGGAAGACCCTACATCAAGTCCGAAGCGCCGCAGGGGCATACGCCGCTCGCTGTCATTCGCGGATGACCCAACAACTCAGACAGATGTGGTCATCACCGAACCCAGAAAGAGTTTGACACGCGCCGTCACTCTGGCTTCCATCGCAGATGCCCAGGAGGAGGAAGAGGATGCGACATCCCTCGTCGACAAAGAGAACGAGTCGCAACGACTTCTTCCGTCGTCGGACTTCCATGTGTTGCGTCTCGACCTCAAGCTTGGCGCGTCCGGATCTTCCAATTCAGCAGCCTCACTGGTTTCGCAGCTCGAAAAGTCGTCCATTGCCAACCTCATTGACGAACGCATCGGGTCCTCACTCACCCATATCGACAAACTCCGCCTTCGTGTCGAGGACACTTCCTCCAAAGTCCTGGTCACCGGCGATTTGAACGCTGGAAAGTCTACTTTCGTCAATGCACTCCTTCGTCGGGAGGTCATGCCTGTCGACCAACAGCCTTGCACCACCGCCTTCTGCGAGGTCCACGACGCCGCAGAGAACCAGGACAAAGAGGAGGTCCACGTTACCAAGGAGGATATGACCTATGACGTCAATGATGAGTCGACCTTTGTCCGGGGTGCCATCGGGGACCTTGAGGAGATTGTCGCTGAGAACGAGGAGAAGCAGCAGATGATCAAGCTCTACCTTGCGGATACTCGTGCTCCCTCCGAGTCACTCCTCAACAATGGTGTCGTCGACATTTCGCTCATCGATGCCCCCGGCCTGAACCGCGATAGCCTCCAAACGACTGCAGTCTTCGCTCGCCAGGAGGAGATCGATGTTGTCGTCTTCGTCGTCTCGGCTGAGAATCATTTCACTCTTTCCGCGAAGGAGTTCCTCTGGAACGCGAGCAATGAGAAGGCCTACCTTTTCATCGTCGTCAACAAGTACGATCAAATCAAAAACAAGGAGAAGTGCAGACGACTCGTCCTCGAGCAAATCAAGCAACTCAGCCCTCGTACATACGAGGACGCCCAAGACCTTGTCCACTTCGTTGATTCCGCCGCTGCCCTCCAGCCTTACGCCGCTAATCCCGCATTCGATGATCTCGAGTCGTCCCTCCGCTCCTTCGTCCTCGTCAAGCGATCCAAGTCCAAACTCCAGCCAGTATCCACATACCTTTCCAACCTTCTTTCTGACATTGAGCTGCTGGCTGGCGCCAACGCTATCGTCGCCGATGCCGAGCTCCAGGAGGCTCGTAATAATCTGGACCAGAGTCGCCCCGTTTTGGAGAAGATGAAGAATGGTCGCGATGCCCTAGAGACAGGCCTGGAAAACACCGAGGAGGATAGCACAGACAAGGCTGCCTCCAAGACTCGTCATATCCTCACCGATGCCCTTGAGCGTGTTGGCCAAGGCAAACTTGGTGTTGACCAACCCCTCGTCTCCATGCCAACATACCCTGGTATCCTCGGACTCTGGGACTATGCTCGTGACGTCCGCCGTGCCCTCCTGGCTAGCTTGGACGCAGCCGTCAAGCTCGCTGAAGATGAGGCGCGTACCATCACGAGCGCTGGCGTCCAGACCATCAAAGACCTTGGAGAGGTTCACCTTCCTGAGGGTGTGGAGAGGAGCCGACGTGTGTTTATGCCCGAGGCAATGTTCAGCGCTGTTCGACGAGGCGCAAAGGGCAACAAGAGCCGCAAGTCGTCGAGTAGCGGCACCATTGTTGCTGGAGGTATTCATGGACTCGGCATTGGACTTGCGCAACGCCCCGACATGCTCGAGACTACCTTCTTGGATCTCTTTGACGTGCACCATCAAATGTGGTTGCACTTCGGTGATGGGAATGTTAAGGAGGATGAGGAACAGTTGCTTTCGCTGGTCCCAAGCGCCTTGAGCATTGTCAGTGTTGGCGTTGGCGCTCTGACTATGGTCGGCGGACAGGCTGTTGGTGCCAGAGGCCTTATTGAAGGAGTTCTCCGCATCACTGACCTTGTCGGCAATGAGACGACACGCAAATGGGCTGCACCTGTCCTCGGCGCGTTCACCGTCGGCCTCACAGCATACCTCATTCTGGAACTCCCCTCTTCCATTCCTCGAACAGTTGGACGACGCGTCCGTGCATCCGTCACACGAAAAGACGGAGTGTCGGAAGGCGAATCGTTCCTGGACGTACATGCTGGACGAGTCAGCAAAGAGACGAGGAAAGTGCTCAGGCTAGCGTCGTGGGATCTTCGCGAGCGCTTCAGGGGTGCGATGGAGGAGAGGAGTAAGGAGGTTAAGGGGGCTGAAGAGATGGAAAGGAAGGCGTTGAGGGCGAAGGAGTGGTTTGGCGATGTCGGACGCAGGACCGGCGAAATTCGGGCTGGTGCCGAGCTCAACAACTGAAGAAGAAGATCTGACCAGCCGATAAGAAAGACGACAAAGGTTGTATCACAAAGCTGAAGATCCTCTTTGATACCGAAACGCCACTCGATATTTTTAAAACTTGTGTGTGCTTTCTGATTTCTGATTCATTACATGCCTCTATGCCTACAGCCGCCTTCTAATCCTTTTGTTTCGCGTAAATAGTTATCGCGATTTAGCTCGCCGGCACTCTCCTTTTTCGAGCTCATTACCAGGCAGACGAAAGCGTCTTGTCATAGAAGACGCTCCACATCTTCACCCCTCACTTACGATTATACACCGTTTTACTTACATTACTTCTCCTGTTGATTTATGACTGTTCACGAAATTGTAACATCCTTGTACGACCCAGTGGAGCCTTGACGATTTGATCACAATCTGATCGCCACTAATACTACCTCGGAGTAGCGCCACAGGTCTGCTAAGTAAGGCATTGTGGGAACAGGGGATTCTGTACCACGTAGCCTCCATCCATGGTTCGTCCACCCCTCAGAACAGCTCGAAACTCTGCAGATCTAACACTCGAGACATCACTTATAGGGCTTCGTTCCTGTATTATATATACTTCGTGCGATCTATTTACATATATTTTTCGCATTCTTGACTTGGTCCTCCGAGTCCACGTCGTCTCATTCATATTTACGACATCTCTTGCTCCTAGCTAATCATACGTTCGCATCGGAAGCTGACTCAGAACACCCATTCAAAGCCAGCAGGGATGACAGGGTCATGCTATGGTGCCATAGGGTGCGATTCAACCCGAGATGACTGACTCATCAACATCGGATGAACTATAGTTTGTCCCATGTTTGATTATAGTCAACCTGGAATTTGGCCGCGCCTAGAAGTTTACAAAGGTGTGAATAGAGTCTGCTTATCGTTGAGTACATTGTATTCAAGTTAACGCGATTCCAGGCGTAACAAGTTTTGAAAGGGGGCGGGAATCGCGAAGCGACGACATCAATCTGTCACATGTACATTAGAACCACTGGCAGGTTCCTTCGAATCCCTTCAAAAGCTCCATTTTGGAGCCGAACTCGAACTCTTTGTGTCTTTCTTCTGTCCCATCATGTCACTCGCAGAAGAAACCCCCTTCAATATCGCTATCACTGACGCTCAGCTCTCTTCGTTAAACCTGAAGCTTGCTTTAACGACGTACCCCGACGAGATTGACGAGGCGGCGTGGGAGTATGGAGCACCTCTAGCGGATGTTAAGAGGCTCGTCAGTTACTGGAAGAACGGCTTTGACTGGCGTAAACAAGAGGCTGCATTGAACGCAGAGCTACCTCAATTTACGAGGGATCTTGACGTCGAGGGTTATGGGACGTTTAACATACACTATGTGCACAAGAAAAGTGAAGTGAAGGGCGCTATACCTCTTCTGTTTGTTCATGGATGTAAGTGCCTTGTTTCTGAAAAAAAAATCGCACTCACAGTCAAAAGGGCCAGGAAGCTTCATTGAAGTCCGCAAGATCCTTCCCCTCCTCATTAAGGCTTCCCCGGATCACCCTAGCTTCCATGTCGTGGCTATCAGCCTCCCTGGATTTGGGTTCTCTACTGGTCCTACTAAGAAGGGCTTCAATGTCCCCCAGTACGCTGAGGTAGGTACTGCACATTCAAAACACGATTCTCCTCACAATATTGTTTTAATTTAGGTCTCTCACAAACTGATGATCGCTCTTGGATATAATGAATATGGTCTATGCTGTCCTTCTGGATACAATGCCTCGAGCTAATCCATATTACGACGTAGTTACCCAAGGCGGTGATTGGGGCTACAGGGTTCGTCGTGTTTACCATGCCTGTCAATTGGATGTTATTGACTCTGGTTGACTAGATTACACGCCAGATAGCGCAGGCTTATGGACCCAACCACAGCAAGGCATGGCACACGAACTTTCCTATGTAAGTTTGCCAAACTTTTTCGCCAAAAGTTGTCACTCGGACATCTTTCCAATAGGGCGCCGCCTCCTACAACGAGCCAACCGCTTGTCCTGCTGCGCCACACGCTATCGGGCCTACCTTTCCTCTCGTACAGCAAGCGTGAGCAAGAGGGGCTCCAACGCACAGCGTGGTTCCAGCGACTTGGCCGCGGCTACTATGCAGAGCAATCCACAAGACCCCAGACAATCGGGTACAGCTTGGCCGACTCACCTGCTGGGCTCCTCGCGTGGATCTACGAGAAGCTGGTTGAATGGACAGACAACTACAAATGGGAAGATGACGAAGGTTACACCGAGCTCATCCTTTAGCTGAGCTACACTCATCTGACATTAGTTTTGACCTGGATTTCGGTCTACTACTTTTCGCGTGCTGGGCCTGCGGCATCAGTCCGCATCTATTACGAGGCCGTTCAAGCCGCAGGAGGCATTGATTTATTCCGCCAGGTGGTGCACACCAAAATTCCGGTCGGATACTCGTATTTTCCCAAGGAGCTCGCCATTTTCCCGAGATCGTGAGTATATCCTAGCCATCGGCGTTAGAGTCGAATTCTTATCACCGATTTCCCAGCTGGACACGAGTACCCAATTTGGTTTTTGAAGCGGAACACGATGAGGGAGGCCACTTTGCTGCGCACGAGAAGCCAGAACTATTGGTCGGGGACTTGAGGAAGATGTTTGGCAAGGGTGGGCGTGCGTTTGGGGTTGTGAACGACAAAAATGGTTATGACGCTTGAAGGTTTTATTCAAGGACATTTTCATTATACGGATGGTTGTGTACGAGTCCGAACAAGCAGCATCATGTCGCTCTCTGTTGTTTTGGTGATGTCCTCTGAGAGAGGCTGAAAGGTGGACTGGATGCCCAAGTGCGACAGCGGTAAGAATTCAAAGTAGTATAAGTTGAAGATCATACTAAAAAGATGAATCTTACATATGTAAATTCCTCCACTTATTTATCTAAGTTGACGCAGAAATGACAGGATGATGGACTCTTGAGTCAGGAAGACAACGCTGGCCAACTATATGGTACTGAATGTACTCTCAGCTCTGAAAGAAAAATGAATGTCGCTAGCACTATGCTCTTGCCAGCTGCGCACGCGGCGCCGCAAATATTAATGTACGAGCATACAGTGCCCCGGCTTTATGCTCTACCTAGAGTTATACGATACTGAACCCACAAGACATGATATAAGTAGGATCTGTAGGTTTGACTGGTTTGATCTTATGCTCATGATGGGGAGTCAGGCTCATTGTCAATACAGTACTGTCACTGCACAAGTACTTACTCTAATCGGAACAACTCCAATTCTGTACTGGACCCAGAAGAGCCCAGAAGATACAATGACGCTATTCTTTGCGGCAACAATCTTGGCAGGAGAGCTCTTTGTTGTCTGCTACACATGTACCAGCCTGGAAAACAACAGATGGTTTCGTCGGTCTAGCAACTGTAGCATAAGAGCTATGTAAGCAAAGTTTTCTTGTGAATCCACTGCTGTTGCTATCGACTCACAGAACAAGAGAAGTGGGGCCTCAGTTCTGGCATACCCAAGGATGTCTTTTGTCTTTCCAGACACTTTTTAACAGGTCTCTGGCATTCCGAGCCGCAGGTTTCTCAACCTCTTGGACTATCTTCAGTGCTCACCATACACTTTGCACATTTGATCTCGGCTCTGCATCATGAAAGCACTTGAACTCAAAGCGTACCGAGGTCGACGACTCGACGAGGCCATGATCACAATGTCACCCCAGTTGCGCCTAGCTTACTTCCAACTTCCCCTGACTACCACCATGCTTCTCTACGAAGCTTTCTCGATTGCAGTCTCCCTTCCTGGGTACCAAAGGATCACATACAATCGGAACCTACTCGATCACCTAGCTCTTTCAATCAACATCTGGCAGATTATCTCAGGTTTCAACAAGTTGCCTTTTGTCCAGCTCTGGTAGACGACATAACAGGACTCGTGGATCATGCACTAGAATCCTAGAAGTATCCATCGAACACTCCCAGTGACACCGTCCGGAGATTTCCCGACGGTGAAGGAGCTGAATGAAACCCTCGAACGTTCTCTGCACCAAAACGAGTGACGAAGCTGCCGTTCAATCAACTTACGATAGTGCAATAGCGAAGCATTGCACTAATTGTGGCATCTACGCTAGAGTTGCGTGGGACGGCGTCCCAGTGGAGTGGACAGCACCTAGAATACCCAAGGCACGGTTCAAGACTATCGCTGACGGATTTTTGGGTATGAAGGGCCCACTGGCAGCGTCCAAGCTTCTGGCATCATACCAGGCTAAACATTTCTCGGTGATTGGCATCTGGGAATTCAAAAGTCTTCTGGCTGGAGACGAACGCGCTTTCGAGGCCTTCCATGGGCTGGCCAACTCTTCCAAATTCCGCTGGACGGGATGTGAACACGGAGGCTTATGCGGACTAGAATGCCCGAACAAAAGTGATATGGACATGCTGTTGATCGAAAGGGTCAAAATGGGGTACGATGCGGTAGACCCCATCTGCCCCAGTTTCTAAACAGCTGTTGTGGTAGATTATACAATCCTAGTTACAGTCGAAGATGCTCAGAACCCAGATTGGATCGGTCAACAGGTTAGTCGACGTTTGGTCTTTTGGGTAGTGACACATCCTGATAACGCCTTTGGCGCACTGGCTGGCAGGTCTGGGCTGAGATGGTTCATAATGACGTGACTTTTGGATGCCTCTCTTCAGGAAAACACGAAACATACCTGAAGCGAGATAGGAGCACCCAGAGATTGTATATCACCGACATTCTCTCTAATGAGGAAAAAGCCATACAAAACCTCTGACGGGCTTATACATCGCGATGATGCGGGACGCAAAACAACGGGTCGCTCAACTGACCGTAAACGAACCAACAACTTGGAAGCTTTCTGCGCCAAACCATTGGGGCAATCTTCAGAAGAAGGTGATAACCTTATTGCAAATTCTTCCTGTAAGGTGACATAGGGTGACATCGAAGTTTGACAGGCATTACAAACCGCGGTCCTGAACCAAGCTCGCGTGCACGAATGGCGGGCTATCCTGCCCGTCGATAACTCTACCCAAACAATGGCATTCGGTCGCAAATCACCCTATTTACGCCTATCACCATCCGCACTATCGGTGCCCAAAAAACTGCTTTCTCCACCTATCGGAAGCATTCTTGTTCTGAGAGCCCACCCCCGAACTCGGGTATCGAAAGCCACTTTTCAGCTCGCGGGCAAAAACTTCACAGGAGTCACAGGAGTCGATCAGTATTCAAAGTATCTCGTAATTACTGAGAAATGGAAGAATGTCTTACAGCGACAGAAGAAGACTGTGACAAGAGTACAACGCATATCTTGTTCTGGCGTGGCTGCGGGGACCATTCCTGAAGTGATTGGTTCCTTCTGCAACGCGAACAAGGAATGCATCACAGACCGCCTCGTTCCATTTCTTTGCCTTCTCTTGTAAGATATAGGATGGGAACAGTCCGTTGCAGAAAACAAGCATTTTGTCGATTCTGTTGCGCTGCTAACACTGAATACGACGCTAGGGATGAGTGCAGAGAGGCACTCAACCGGATCTACGGTCAACATATCTGCCATGGAAATATCTCCTAAGCCACTTCATAATTCGCCCGAAAGCGTCGCTCCGACATCGGACAGGCTCATTGCGTGCTGTCTCAAGTCGCGATTATCAGTTTCAGACGTGCTTACCCGTGCAACGATCATAGTAATACTGTGAAGTACGTTGAGATTTCCCACGTAGGGACAGCACAGACCGCTAGACCAAATAGTCGTTGGAAATGTGGCAAAAGGAAGCGTCATAGCCTCACAACAGTTGCGATCTTTCCTTTTGGGGAACGTACTTCCTCTTTTGGCAATGTCATAGAGGAGGAGAACTGGGTCAGCTATCAGTTCTCGTTCTTCCCATCGCCTCACAGGGGTCACCCAAAGATGGCGGAAACTACGCGTCAAACCGAGATGGAACTCTTCATGAACTATCATCCCAACTCCCGCTCTCCATGCACGGAATCCACCGAATGCTCCCCGAAACCGAAGCTCACAGCGCCTATTGTGAGGTTCTACGAGAAACATTTGGATGAACAACTCATTCTCAAGCATGTGCGTTTTGCACCCCTCACATTAATCTAGCTTCTACAGTTAGCTTGATAACGGAAAGCCTTCATGAAAGTGGCGTTAATCATCCAGATGATACGCATGGGGGCTTTCCAACCGAGACAACCCGCAACCGCTACGAGTCTCGCCTGAAACCGACCTTACTTGATGCAGAGGATGTCGCAACAATGTATCAAGATACAGCCGCGCATCATTGTCAGACTGTGGCGTCCACCCTCATGATGTATCCCCGTGCATTTGGCTGGTACGAATGCCTAAAATTGGTCCCGGCATCCACTAAGCGGCGGGAAGAGTCAATCGCTTATACTGAACCTTTTTCATTGCAATTCTATGTCAATATGCTTGACGAATGTCGGAATGCCATGGATGAGAAAACCCGAGATCTCCTACATCAAATGCGAGCCAGGAACCCCATTATGGCATTCTGGGAATTCTTTGCTGTTTCCGAGGAAATTGAAAAGCTCTTTAGAGACATGCTTGATATTGGAGCAACCGACACTTTGCATTGGGAAAAATGCCTCACCACTGGTCACAAAACATCATCTGTTGACGTTGTTCGACCTATGGACTCTGAAACGACGCCTTGGGGAACTGTCATATCTGATCACCCAGACTTATCTGGCGTCATGGATGGAAAAGCCCAGCAGCCCGATACAGTCCAGCACCATCATAGACGAGGCGATAACCCTACGGCATCCAACGAAGCACACGGCCCGTGGCCCAGCGTAACCGTCCCACCGACTGAGCCTTCGGCAACGCAGCCGTTGGCTGGGAGTTTCTTACAACGGGTATGGATTGTATTTCGACGCATGACCGTACGCTAACTGTGCACAAGCCTGGTATCGTTCTGTGGAAGCGGATACGACTTTCCTCATTTTCGATTGCGGGAATTTTGAGGTAGTCGGGTTTCGCCCCCGCGGAAGCCAGACGCTCTACATATCTGAAGTTATTGACGTTCGCACTTGCGAGGAACCTGGATACGGCCAGATTCAATTGGGTTTGTATATGGCTATCCTTCACGACGTTATGACCCGCACACATCAACAAATCCACCAGGACGATCTTCAGCAATCTACAGTTCATAAGCGAAAAAAGGCCATCAACTCGGGTGCCGCTCCTGCCTTCAAACGTTACAAGACTCGGGGGGAGGTTATTCGAGATCGAAACGCCAAAACAGCAAGTCACAAAATTCTTGAGGTGATCATATTCAGTGGAGTTTGTTCATTGGTGCTAAGTGCCCGCAGATCGTCCAAATGGCCACGACGCCATGTTCCCTTGCCCTGCTTGAGATTCGCTATGGACCCCACAACTCACCGGCCCCCGCTTCTTTTTTAAGGCAGGGTGCCTCGAGAAAGCTTTCCTATACCCACAGCGAATACTTCTCGCTTGTATTGGTCTCCAAACTGCCGTCAGGTGCAACTGGTGTTACACACGATGCCCGGTTGACGGTTCATGTTTGTGGAGAAGACCGCAGTGTTGGGGTAGTGGTGAAACTCGCTCTTGAGCCAGACACTATCGAACGCCTGCGGCACGAATTTTCGATTTACTCACACTTGGCCTCACGTGGCGTTGTAGAAGGCATTCCAATCATCTTTGGCCTATTTAAGGATGCTGAATCCGACGTTGTCGCCCTTGTCATGAGTCATGTGGGGACTTGTCTGACTGTGAATACCACTAATTGGACCATAGATTACATACCATCAACTGCTAAGTGAATCGGTGCAAATTTTTTTTTTTTCAAAATCATGTCCTTACCTATCACACAGAGAAGTATATCTTCGAATCCTAAGTGAATTCACCAAGCTGGGGTTCGCCACCGAGATCTTCGCTCATACAATCTCATGATCAAAGACGATGATCAAGTGGCAATCATCGACTTCGATATGGCGGAATTGGATCCTAGCGAGGGAGCCAAGAGACGCGAGATGCGCCACCTGTCAAACCTTCTTTACAAGCGATACTTTCTACCGAATCAGTTTCCAAGTGCGGCAACAACGCCAGAAAAAGACGTCAGAACCCAGAGGCCATCCAAGCGGTTTATATCCAGACTTACAGCCCATACTGAGGATGGTGGTGCAAGCTCGGACTCCGACGGCAGCAGACAATAAGATGACGAAATAGAGTTACAAGGCTCCGATTCTGAGGAGGAAGTAGGCTCAAGCCATCCATGAATACTCCATTAATACCCACGTGAATCCAATTTATACCGAACTTATATATACTGTGTCAATAATGAAACGGGCCCGATGAGACCAGGATCGCACTTAGCGGAACAGAAAGACTCAGAGCCTTTCACCATCTGCGCAGTCTGTTTTATTATCAATTGCAATATTTCTGACTATAAGACTCGGAGATGGATGGGTATACGTATCGAGTGTTGTGAGTTGCTTATATACACCCCAAATACCAAATACCCTTACTTGCCGACGGCCGTCTCTCGCCAGCCTGTTTTGCCTTTGACAGCACCGAATGCTGGTCCGTTCTTTCCAAACATCGCTCTCAAGTCCGCGACGAGAGCTTCCGGTTGCTCGAACGCCGCAAAATGGCCACCGCTTTCATGCTCAGCCTCAAAGACCAGGTTCGGGGCCTTATGCCAGCTGTGAAAGAAACCGTTAGTTCTACGTCGGATAGAGTTGACACACATTGCACACCTTTTCGGTAGGTTGATAGCCTCTTTTGGGAAATAGGAATGACCGAGAGGGATGACGGTATCCTCTTTTTCGACCAGAGCATCCTTCCCTTGCGACTTGACCACCTCGTAGTATATCCTCAGCGATGCAGCAGGACCTGCGCGCGAGAAGTAATAAATTGATATCCACGTGAGAACTGCGTTGACCATCGTCAACTTTCAGTGTAGGATGAGTGTGTGCAAGAGGTTGGCGCACTTTCATCGTCCGTGAAGGGCATGTCAGGGGCTACCGATGCTGCGAGCTTCTCATAAATCCACGCAAGCAGCCCTACCGGCGAATCGGTAAGGCCATAGCCGAGGGTCTGTGGGCGGGTGGATTGGATGGCAAAATATCCACTGCCTGATGAGAGGAACTCTTGCGTGCGTTGGAGACCGACTTTTTCGCTCTCGGTGTAACCCATATAGGGGAGGTACGAGAGGAGGTACGAGATCAGAAGAAGCGGACGCTTGAGTGAGGGGGGAGATGTACTGTGAGATAGTACGGGAACTAGTTCGAGGTGCTGTTCCGAACCGGACAGAAAGACTTACCAGGGAAAGTTAGTGTGCCAGGCTTTGATGTGTTCTGGGCCGTATAAATTTGCCATTCTACGAGTAATCTGTCGTGTCGGAACCCTGAGTTTGCGCATAAAGGACACGAAAGAGAAGGCACATACGAAGAAACCCCAATCTCCGCCTTGGGTTACTTTGGATATAGATAGACCGTTATCAGTAGCCTAGTGCCAAGTCGGGTTCGAGAAAGGGATAGATAGAAGGAACGTACTGTACTGATCGTAGCCCAATGCCAGCATCAGTTTATGCGCCACCTACGAAGATCACGAGTCAGTGAAACGTAGGGCCCAGGCAGGCCGTTCATACTTCTGCATACTGATCCAGGGCGAAACCTTTCATTGTTGGGCCGGCAGAGAATCCGAACCCAGGAAGGCTTAGCGCGACGACGTGGAAGCTCGGGTGCTCCGGTGGCGCCCCGACGAGGAGTGGAAGAATCTTGCGTACTTCAAGGAAGCTTCCCGGCCCTATACCCAGATTCCAGAAACCTCAATACAGCGCACGGAGTAGACGACCGAAATCCACGCACACCCATGGACAAAAAGCAGAGGAATCGCGTCCTCCACGGCACTCCTCATGTGGACATAGTGGATGTTCAGCGGCCCAAAGGCGTCCACGGGAATGTCGCGAGTGAACTGCGGGAGCTCGGCGTTTATTGATGCTTCGTGTTTTCGCCAGTCATAGCTATTCTTCCAGAAGTTGACAAGACGCTGGATGTCGGGAAGGGCGGCGCCATATGCTACTCCAGCATCTTCAAGCTCGTCGGGTAAGGCGGCGAGGGCAAGCTTTTGCTGGAGGATACTAAGCTGTGAATCAGAAATAGAGATACTGAAGGACGTCTCAGCGGAAGTGGACATGATGGTGGTTGATTTTGGAAAGCAATGTACAACCTGGTAACCGTGATGACGAGGGACCGTTTATTTAGTGGCTCAACCGTTCTGCCGGCTCCCGAGCATCATCGATCCGTCAAAGGTTTGACATGATCATAAGGCTTCAAATCGAGAAGTGGCTATGAGAAACTCTACCCAACCGCAACTATCCGCCTAACCACTGCGATTGAAACAGTTCGCTCACCCAGCAATCTAGAAGTGCCACCATATCGAAGACGCAGAGCAAAGGATACGATTAATGATAATCATGGATGGCCTATGTAGAATTGGGTGGGAGTACACTTCATCAATTATGGAGGGACGATCTGGTATAACTCCCTGTTCAACAGGCCCCCCAAGATGTCCTCAAACCTCTCGGAGAGGAGGAAGTTTACGCAGTGCACTGGAGGAACGATGAGCACTAGTTTGGAGAATTTTAAATGATTGGGCGTACTGTCATGCCATTGGTGCTGGTATTCATAATGAGGGCGACAATAAGACCGTACAGGCCCAATACTTCAGCGAAAATAAGAATAAGGATCTGGATAGTGCAAGTGAGATGCAGCAGATAGTAGAGTGAGAGGTTACGCACCATGCCGACAAATAGCCTGGGCTGTTGAGCGGTTCCACGGACACCAGCGTCTCCAACAATTCCAATGGCAAAACCGGCAGCAAGACCTGCAAGACCAACCGAAAGGCCTGCACCGAGCTGAACGAAGCCTTTTGCGAGGGACATTGTACTCTCGACTGTAAACATGTAGAACTATGTTATGCGTTCTCATTGTTGTCAGATATGGGCGCTACGCACGTTCACCAGCAATGAGGACCGAGACGACCAGACCGTAGATCTGGTGGCAAAATAGCGTCAGAGGAATTGGGTAACCACAAAGGCAAAACGCGAGCGCACAGCAATGATACCAGCCATGATGACAGGAACAACACACTTCATCATGAGGTCTGGGCGCAGAACAGACATGGCAGAAATGCCTACGCCTGACTTCGCGGTTCCATAACTGCAACGAAAGAGGTGAGTGCCAGCTAATGCGCAGTTGAACCATAATATACCTTGCTCCTATGCCTGTTTCCGCGTAACAATTCATTAATAACTGCCCTCATAAATATCCAGAAGATCCCAGAACGACGTGACGAGTTCCAAAAGAGGCCTGAAAGACGCTTACATGTGAAGACAATTGCGCTGGTGCAGCCCTAGAAATCCCGCGAAGCTTGGTTGAATTTCGATTGTTGAATCTCAAGGTGAATTCTGCTCACCATGGCGCTGAAGAAGGGAGCGTAGACGGGGCAAAGATCAGAAGACATAGTGTATGGTTGCTGGAGAAGGTAGAGAACGGTGTTGAGGCCGACGTGACGACTTCAACACCGCCCGAACAAGCACCGGCGTTCTCCGGAGCGGTCCTTAAAAAAGCTGTCCTCATGCACACTCACACGATTTTAATTTACCGTGACAGTGCACATCCGAATTTCAATAACACAATTATGATTTATCGATTTCTAGTTCATGCATAGATTTCAATATTGTGTTTGATATTACCCACCAACCGATGAGGTAAATATGATAATCTATTCGCCAAGTTCTTCCTCTTCCGCGAGCAACTTCTCCACTTCCAACGCAGCCATGCAACCACTTCCAGCGCTGGTGATGGCCTGGCGGTACCTCTTGTCTTGCACATCACCAGCAGCAAAAACACCCTTGACTGAAGTCTGGGTAGTTCCAGGGACGGTGATGATGTAGCCGTCGGAATCAGTCTGCAGCTGTGAACGGACAAGGCTGGTTGCAGGTTCGTGTCCTGAAGTGTACAAATGAGCGGGTTGGTTGTTCTCCTTCATTAATGTTGAATGACATACCAATGGCGTAGAAAAGTCCGCTGACGGCGAGGTCTTTCTCTTCACCGGTCGCGAGGTTTTTTATCCGGAGGTTGTTTAGCAGATCGCCGTCACCCTGGCACTCAGTAGCTACGGTGTTCCAGAGAATGGTCTGCAGGAGGTGCATATGAAGAGGGTATTAGGAGAGGAGAGGATAGCAGACGCACGATCTTTGGGTGATTCATCAACCGCTTAGCCATGATTTTTGAGGCTCGGAGTTCTCCACGACGGACAAGCACGTAGACATGCGATCCATACTTAGTGAGGTCTGTGTTTCTGATAAGACACTGTCAAGATTGATGAACATAGCAAACACACATGTAGCTTCTTCTGCGGCAGAGTCTCCGCCACCGATAACCGCCAAAGGTTTATTCCTGTTCCGTGGTGGGCTCGGACAAAGGTTAACAATTCATAGGTAACGATTACGCACCGGAAAATCGGCACGGCACCGTCACAGACAGCACATGCACTGATGCCACTCTGCCAGTAAGTGTCCTCGCCCGTCAAGCCCATGCGCTTGGCGCTTGCACCGGTGGCGATGATGATCGCGTCCGCTGTCTCTGGCTCACTGCCCTCTTCCATCTCACGCCAGTAACGGAATGGGCGTGCAGAGAGGTCGATCTTGGACACGGTCTCTGTGATGATATTCGTGCCGAATCGCACAGATTGTTCACGGAATTTGTCCATCAACTCCGGACCAAGGATGCCCGTCGGGAAACCAGGGAAATTCTCAACTACGGGCGAGGGTGGGCTAAGATAGAAATGAAGAGTAATATTGGAATGGCTTACCGTCGGTTGTAGTTGTGAGTTGTCCACCGGCAGCGAAACCGTTCGCCATGAAGCCTTCGAACATGACGGGGTTCAGATTGGCGCGAGCAAGGTATATCGCGGCGGTGTGACCTGCTGGGCCAGATCCAATGATGACCTGTGTTAATTTATCGACACGTAGTGAGATTATGCATGTCCCTTAAGCAGTTCGAAGTACATACAACTTTGGAGTGCATCTTTGAGCTTTTCTCGACGGTGACGGGAGCCATATTACGAGCTTCTTTGCTGGGTACGATAACCGAAACAGCTAAAGGGCTAATACGGAGAACTTGAGCAAGAAATTTGCGTGACAGGATTGCGGGCAAAAACGACAGGATAAGCCAATGAGAAAGCAACTTAAAGGGACCAAGATCATGATTGCAAGTGGGTTTGCAATCCATAATCCGTCACATGACCCTTCTTAGAAAAATTCAGCTCTTCGTAATCCAAGTACTTCCAATTAGTGAGCAGGCAGATAAAGACTATAGATAATGGGGTATATGGAACTAATAGCTGCTCGCGACGCTGCCTATGCGGCCGCCGTCCACAAGCCAGACCGCGCCGTTCACATACGCGCCGGCGCGACTGGCTAAAAATAAGATAGCGCCAGCCATATCCTATTCAGGATGGTCAGCAGGGAGAACAGCGTGTCTGCTCACGAGACTAACCTCTTCTGTTCCTGCACGCCGTAGGGGTATGGAGTCTGCAAGGGCTATCGGGTCCAATTTGAAGTCCGGTATCGGGCTCGTAGTCATCTCTTCAAAATGGACATGCGTTAAGTTCGTGAGTATGAGAAGCAGGTGACATCAGAGCAGAACATATAAAGAACTCACCACTGGGCCAGACACCAGGGGCTAGAATGTTACTTCGTATACCCCAGGGCGCCAAGAGGTTGGCGAGAAGCTTTCCGAGATGCGTGCAGGCGCTTTTGGACAGGGTATAAGATGGTGAGAGGATCTTGGGATCGAGTCGGAAGGACCCCGAAGACGAAACGGAAAGAACCTGCGAAGAGTGGTAGGGTGGTCGTGTGATCACTGACCCAGATGGAACAGAGAGACGCTGCTGTCGGACATTCCCTTGATGCAGGAGATCAAGAAAGGCTACGGTGGTGTAATACACGGCGGTGACATTCGTGGCAAAGGTTTCAGCGAAGTCTTCTGGGGAACCGGTGTCCCACAAGGCACTCTGGAAAGCCTTGATACTTGGTATTGTAGGCCCGAGAGCCGGCGAAGCAGGGGGCGATGGGGGCCCCGTGTACAATGTCGGATGCGGGGGGGAACTTGGTGATGGTAAAGGATGTGCATAGAGGTTCCTCGCGATGCCGGCATTGTTGATAAGCAGATCGATATAACCATGTCGGGACCTTACAGCGTCGGCCACCGAGAGTAAGCTTTCGCGGCTAGTCACGTCACATTCCAGAGCATGTAGGTTGCCAAATCTCTATAAAGTATTAGCACAAAGAGCCAATGAAAGGCGCGATCTGGTCCAACGCCATGGGTCATAGGATGGGTAGATTTGACTCACATTGTTCTCCTCTACAGCCTTCTCTAGCAGACTGAGCCGCCTACCGACGATATAGACTATTGCTCCGTTACTTTCCAGAGCTGTTGCCATCATCAAGCCTATGCCTAGAATCATAGAGTAGATAATGAGTCGGCCGTGTACTCGGATTTGGCGCAAGACGTCGTCTCTCACCGGTAGCGCCCCCAGTTATAACAACGATAAGACCGTTCACATTGAAGAGACTGGCCGGATCGAACGGGGGCGCGGCAAATGATCCCAGTGGATCGGGATCATCAAACAGAGTGGTCGAAGCATTGGATGGGGAAGGTATGCTCGAATTCATATCTGCAGTTGCACCACAGGCCAAGGACAGAGGGCCAAAGAGACGGCGAGTTGTGATTTATACTGTGATTTTTGCCCGTCCGCGCAGGGTCGGGAGTCGGTCAACAGCGTAAGAGTGCTTATAGAAGACTCGGACAACGGCAGGTACCACCAATGACAAGTTTCAGGGAATACTTATACATAAATCCTTCAGGAATGATGGGCTGATGTTCCGCCGGTGCAGTTGCTGGATACGGTGCAAACCTCCAGATTCGAAAGAAACCAGGAACTTTAGGGTGTGGGCTGCCCTTCCACGCCGAGCTCTTCGATTGCCACAGCGCGCCAGTACAGTACATGGAAGACTTTCGAAAGTTTGAGCCAAGGTACGACGGAGCAGTCCTGGAACAGGCTTCTAAAAGAGCAGGATAACGTACCATGCCATGTGACAGATCACATCGGGCCACATATTTCTCCAGGTTCTCTTTGCTTCCAACTACCTGGCAGCCTCGCGGATGCTCTCTCTTGTTGACCTGGATACTTCACGAGTCACGACAGATACTGATGGAACAAATTGCGGGACTCGATACGTAATTTGCTCGAAAGGCTAGCTTCAGCGTCGATACTCAAGGCGGTGACGAGTCCACTATCATATAAGTCAAGAGTTGCACATTTATATGCGATTGTCTTGATCATGATTGTCCACTCGAAGTTGAATTGTTGGTAACCGAAGAAGGTTTTACGACCCACCTCTGAGTCCGAAAGTCACGGTAGCTCTTAGTGAACTACGTACTAGCCTCCTGCAACGAGATGAGGGCAACCACTGGCGGCACCAACGCATCCTGTCGATGTATCCGAGGACGCGTGTGCGGCGTCGCCGCTGAGCTCGATATTTCAATGAGCCTCTTAGGTATACTTCAGTGTCTTTACATCCTCGCTGTCTTATTCAGATTTACGGATGCACCGGGCCATATCACTAAGTAGCGCCCGGAACTCCTGGGAGGCATCAGACAGTGATGGTGGCACTCATACCTTGCACTGGTATCATGTGTGGTCTTGACCCCAAGTGCATTGTGTACACCTCAGATGCAGCTCTCTCCGATCTCGTCGCCACGTGGAGCTGCTGCTTCCTCTGAGTTTGTTTGAACGCTGGGCTCAAATCTTTTGGCATAAAACACTGGGATTGCGGGTTTCGTGGTTGTGCAAGTAAACGTTGGTGGGCCCAACGTTGATTCAATACACCAACTGTGCCTCGAAAACCATGTGTGATATATATGATGACTACATGGCAATTAACACGCCACTTCAATTACGCAGGTGTCTGATGATATGTTGCCTCTAGCCGCGACTTGACATAGTCTCCAGCCGAGATGACCTCATACTTGCCTGGGCTGTTGGGCGAAACACAAGTTACAATAGGCTGGAGCCGAGGCGATAAGGGCGTGCTTATAATTGGAGAATACCAAATGAATACTCACGTCCAATAACACGTCATAATCTGTGCCAAAGAACAGAGGCATGGAATAACGCTCTGCTCCAGAACAGTTGACCGCACGGTGGGGCGTGGACTTGAAGACGTCATCTTGCGTGAGAGACATCTATTGAGAACGTACTGTGGTCAGATGGTGAGGTGCTTACTTGTCCACCTAGCAAATTGATCTCCGAGGCTGCCCAATGTTTCTTGTCAGCAGGCATTTATGGGCAACATAAACCGGCCGCAGGGATGACGTACTTGACGACTATGGTCCCTGGTATATGGACAGCATCCACCCATTTTCCCGCGGCGTTCTTGACCTGTAGGCCCCCAACGTGGTCTTGCCACAGAAGTGTGAAGCACTGGCGATGGAAATCTGGTCAATCTGCCAGTCCTGATAACCCAAAAGCTACCTCGTAGCTAAAGTAGAAGTTTAGTAGCGGGAGGGAGACAAGGACGGTGAAGCACTCACTCAGTGTGTTCGCCTATACCGATCTGGCGGTCTTCGTTGTCCGTCTTGGATGGCTGAGGTGGATAGTGGAGAATTCTCATGATCGCAGCTGGCCGGGTAGTCTGTATTGCGTTAGCTCGACTATGACCAGAGCCGCAACTGAAATTAGACCTTATCATCAAAGAAATCTTCTGCGAGGTCGAGAGCTAGGGCAAATAGGGGAAAGAGGAGTTTCCCCAGCTTGATCGCATCGTGGCTGTAGTATTAGGACTTAATAGTGCCCAGAAGCGCAGTGGTCTAGCGGATGATACTCACTAATAGGCCAGGACTGCCTCTTTGAAACCGGGAATGTTTTGAGGCCATACGTTGGTCCCGGACATCGCTCCGCTCGTAACGCCCGCGGTGTCGACTCCCGTGGAGAAGGGGGACTCGCCTGTCAGAGGCTCCCAACCGATATCAAAACCTTCATGCAGATCACCCAACCCTGCAGGATTGACATTTTCTTGCAAAAGTGCAGTATAGCCTTTAAAGTTTGAGCTCTTGCCGATGTCAAGCTTTTTGAATTGAGACTGTGTCGGTAATAGATAGACGCTGATGTTCGTAGATCGAGCCTACCTCCATCTTCTCCAAAGCATCGCAGGCAAAGAATCTCTTGCCAGCCTCGATAGCCCCAGCGATACTATCCTCGGATACCCCATGGTTTGATACTGGAAATTCAATCAAGAGGCTTGATCAGCATGACGCCCCCTATAGCCAGAGCTACCGTTCGTAAGCCAGTGTCGTGGCAAGGAGCGTGCTTACAATAGAAAAATCCAACCTAACCGCACAAGGAATAAAATGAACAGACAGCGAAACGAGGAAGTAGAGTGAGTTGCCGTACATTGATAGA
Source organism: Tephrocybe rancida (assembly GCA_018858115.1). Taxonomy (NCBI): domain Eukaryota; kingdom Fungi; phylum Basidiomycota; class Agaricomycetes; order Agaricales; family Lyophyllaceae; genus Tephrocybe; species Tephrocybe rancida. The sequence continues at coordinate 63,452 of JABCKT010000008.1, forward strand.
AGCGTCTCGTATGAGATTTGCAAGAGCAGCTCGTTTTGTGGGGTCGCTGCTTGAGGTGTTGGAGAAGTCTCTGTCATAGCAGATTCAAAGGCAAACAAGATTTTATGAACTCCTTGAAGTTCAAAATACTAGAAACTCTGATGCTAACATGACAGGTATATCTTCAAATGTACTCGCAGTCCGTCTAGAAAGGAGAGATTCTGGACTTGAAGTCGATGACAGAGACATCTTCAGGAAGAACGTAGTAAGATCGACGAGTGTTGTTGTTCTACTAGAATGTTGACGTTTGAAACAAAGGACGCGTCGCAATTGATTGAGGAGCTATCGATCCGATATCCGATTCATGGGAGAGAACGAGAGCTAAAGAGAAGTTTTAAAACTATTATACATGTACAATTCCGGTGCGTATGCACCTATTTCTTTAATTTTGTGATTGTGATCTACTGTAAGTGTAAAGAATTTTGGTCCAAAGCATGTTTCGAGGTCAATTATTTGGATCCAGTGGCAAGATCCCTCGCAAAGTGGAAGAAGTCGACGCTGGAGGCATTGACGCCATACTTGTAGATCTATAGACACAGTGAGTCAAGTTCAAAGGTACACGAGGACCCTCTACTCACGAAGCGTGACGCAACATAACTCGAGAAAAGGGCCTTCTGGTATGGTACGGGTAGCCTGGCCAAGAGCGTATCAAGGCCAATTTCCTTGACGAGTGTCTCGGGGATCGCGCGAGCCATCACTCCTCGCCTGCTGGGCAGATCGTCAAACAGATCAGACGCCTCCAACTCAGCCTGGAGGTTGTTGAGTGTCGATGACAGCTCATCCGAGATTGTGGTGCGAGCCTTGGCGCCGTTGAGCCTGGCATGTTCGCGCCAGATGCACTGGAATTCTGCGGCCGCGTTTTCAGCAATTTTTTCCTGAACGTCGTGGACATAGCTCTTATAGAAATCGGAGGGCTGGTCGTTCTTGAAGATCATGAGGTTGATGTACTCGTCGGTAGACAGAGCGAGACCAGCGAGAACCTCGAGAGAAGAGCTCGTGACACCACCTTTGTTTGCGCTGGAGTCCTTGAACAAGACAACTTTGCGCTTCTCGAGATGAAGACGCGCTTGCTGAGTTAGGAATAGATTGGCGCCTTCCACGATGTATTTGAAGTGGGGCTTGCCCTCCGCATCGACGAGCGCTGACATGTTGGAAATGTTCACGGCCTCAGGTCTATGAGAGAGTTCAGCTAAAGGAACATCATATGCATAGAGCGAGGACATACCGGCCACCACAAGGCACAAAAAGATCAGCCTTGAAACGTAAATGGGCACCATTACGGAAGTCAGTTCCATCGAGAACAACCTCTCCAGCTACAACGGAGATGGTTAGCTAGGGGGCCTTGAGATACGGGAATGACGCACATGGTAACTTGACATCTTGGTCTTCCACCCTGACCAAATAACCATCCTTGCTCAACTTCGAAGTGTTGAAGTTGCCGACGGGGACACGAAGATGAGCAAGACGGATGAGTTCTTCTCGATCGAGGCCTGCGGGGTCCGCGAGAACACCGCTGCCGTCAATGATTGCCACGGTTTTGTCGCTAGACAACAGGATCTCGTCTGAAGCATACGATGAGCAAGCATATCGGGTATAGCCTTCAATCGATGAAACTTACTTGAGCCGAGATCACCATCTAAATGACGAAAGGGTTCTCAGTACCGGCATCAAGCAAATGCATTGTGTACGCACCAGGACCTCCGGTCTGAACCTTGGTGACGTTTTTCTCCTGAAGCCCAAGCTGCTTGTAGATGCCCAAAACATACTGCCGAATTGACCGAGAGGTCATGCCGTATGTGTCGTGTGGAATACCACCGAGCTTGGCTGCGCTCTTGCCGGTGGTGAACGACTTCCACCATGTCTCTGCACCACGTTCGCGCGCGTGCACTGGATCCATAACATAACAAATTGCAAGTCAGATGCCCGATTCCACTGCAAGATGTTTTGAGAAACAAACGCACGTGCGGCCCAGTCCATCATCTCCGCGGTACCCTCGTCCGGCCCCAAGAACAGGATCTCAGGCTTGCCGTATAGGTCGACCAGGCGTTCCTTAATACCAGGTGTTTGACCTGGGATGAGCAAGTCGATGATCGCCTGCAGATAAGATCGTCAGGTACACTCCAGCAGATGGTACGATGACATGTGCTTACATCGACATACTTCTCGAAGCAGCGCCTAGGATTGGCGCCAAGTCTGCGAATAGAAGGTAAGTAGTTTGGTCGCCGCAAAGGTGAGGTTCACGAACGAGGGCAGGATGGTACCCTTGGCACCTCCTTCCGGAATATCCTTGTTCTTCAGATTCTGTGTTGACGCGAGGGCGTAGTTTTCATCGAAAAGCATCCTCTGGTTTATGGAATAATTCCTAGTAAAATAATCATTAGAGAAGAACCATCAAGCTCAAGAAAGTCCGTTACTCTTTGTTACGAGACATGACGAGACGGACACCACCACGAGCAACATCGCGGAAGCGAATATGGAAGCCTCGGAAGTCATTGCCTGCAAGATAGCCAGTCAGGTTGAGACAGCATAGAACAAAGGAGATCTACTCACCAATCACGATAAACATGCCGAATGGCTTCTTTGGGTATTCGACCTCGGGCAAAAAATCAGGCGCCAAACGGAAGGACAATGCGACCTTCGTGGGCTGATAAAAGTTGGTTTTGAGAACATGCCTGATGAGCAGGTCAGCATTAATGTAATATGAAAAAATATAAGTGTACTTGTTGAAGATCATAAAACTCTCAAGGACCTGCAACTCATGCTTGTTGTGCACAGTGCGGCGGATCTTGTCGTATAGATCTTCGTCGGTGAGCGGCTGCGTCGTCTGTAGGCGCTGATATGACAACGTGGGCCTGCGGTGTGGTTAGTACACCACTCAAGAAGCCACTGAAGATCGTCGCTTACATCAACTGCGACGCATCATCCGCACCAGGGTAGTGCGACATCGCGAAGTTCACATAGAGAAGGCGGATCTATGCAAGATCAACGCATGAGTATGGAGTGCCAGAAAACTGAGAAGGGGCGGAACGCACCAATTCGGGATATGCATGGATGACCTGCGCAATACTTTCGCGCGTAAATGTCTCCTCACGGAAGCGGCGCTTGATATCATTGAGAACCTCGGCATGGGTGGGATCGTTCTCGTTCAGAACATTCTTGAGTTGGAGGTACGCTGATCCCAGGCGGTTGCAGAAGTGCTGCGCAAAGATCCACCCGGAATCTGTAATAAAAGTCGCTCGTCAGCGCGTGTATGAGAGAAAGAAGGGCTCAGACGTACAAGCATAGGTCGCTTCTTGTACCGCATGGCTTCCTGGAGCCTTAGGTAGGAAGAAGGGATTGTCAGGCAGACAGAAGAGGAGCGAAGCCTCCTTCATGACTTGGAAGATGGAGTGCTCAATGGGAGGAGCATTTGTGCCTGGGAGGGGATTGAGGTAGAGTGAGATGATAGTGATTCCATTGGAGAATTGTTCTAGAAATCTTCATTAGCACCTACGAGAGGAGAAAATCCAACCTGACGTACCAACGTATTTGCGAGCGGAGTACAGAGAATAGAAGTGATAAAGATTGGAAAGAGCACTATTTGCCAGATGTCAAGTTAAAACATCGAGATAGAGCCAATGGCGAACCTGAAGAACTTGGAAGTTCCGCCCATCTTGTACCCAATAACCAGTCGCCGTTCGCGCGAGCCTTCAACTTCAAACACTTCGATGACAGGCCCATAACGTCCTTCAACATTCCACATAACTTGCTGGTATATTTCCAGAGTATTGGTGGTGGCCTTTTCGAGGAAAACAGCGTCAGAGACAGATCGGATATCCGTCTTTTGGCCATCTGCCTGGGCGGGCTGTTTAGGGAATTTGCATTTTGTTATAAAGTAGCAACGCAGTTGTTGTGAAGCTGTTGCCGAGATGGAGCCCGTAGAGCGGAAAGTCTCAAGGCGGAAGGCATTCTCTGGCGTGGAATGGTCCAAAAATTTCTCATCGATCCTACAATATGATGAGAAACGAGCTGAAAATAGGTATGTCAAAGTTAGACTTACCTTGCTTCGCAAATTGATCCCGGGCCTTCGGTCACAGTGAGACCGGGTGGACTGGTGTGAATGAATGTTGCGCCATTCCCGTCTACCTTTTCGAGATCGATGACGAGTTTGCTGGGGTCATGTTTGGTGTACGCCATGATCTTCGCGCCGAAGAGCGCGATGATATGATCTGAGATGACTGCGCGACTTTCATTCTGGAAATACGTGTCGTCGATGCCGAGGTTGGTGTAGAACCAGTTGACCTCGTTGGCGACAAGTTCACGGGGAATAAAGCCCTGGAAATGATGATGTCAGTCGATGGCGGTGATGGGGATGCTAAGCGAACCGGACCTTGGCGGCGACGTCGTGCTCGACGAGAGTGCGCTGCTCCTCCTTTCCTTTGAATACTGGGGTGGTATACCCCGGCAAGTTCTTGACTCTGTTCAGCGATGCATCGCTGGAGTTACGCGTTGACGATGGCCTCAAGGCGGCCACGAGATTTGGGTCAAGACGCGTCGGATTCTGTGGGGTGACTGGTGTATTGGACATGAGGGATATTGGTCTCGAGGCCAACGATGAGGACAACGTGATGGTAGAAGGTGTAAAGGTAAGATGGATTTGTGAAGAGGTGAAGGTGGTTGTTTTTATAGATGCAGCAACGGTGCTCACGTGTAACTCATACTCACCCCAAGGTTCAAGTTGTCTGGCCAAGTTCCGGGCAGTTGTGGGGATGTCACGCCACTAACTCGTTATTCAAAGTATACCTCAACCCTTTCAATATTAATGTTCATATACGCCGCCGGACATACTCGTCAAAATGGCCGGAACTTGGATGATGATCTGTTTCATCGTTTCTGCGCGTGACCGACGGGAGGGGAGTGGAGTTTTTGTGCATAAATGCGATAACATCTCGGCCTTCCGAACTTCTTGACGCAGTCGCTATTTTCCCTCAGACGCGGCTCTGACCAATGTTTATATAGATTCGCATATTCTCAGGTGACGGGATAACCGCTTGGTGAAATAACAAGGATTGAACGAACCATCAATTGCCGGAGCCGGGAGGGAGAGCACGTGACTACGTGCTCTCCCATAGGGGCGTTAGGGACCAGGGACCGTTTAGGGTTAGCCTCTTCAGGTTAGAGCCGTTTAGGGTTAAGGGGAGATATACATTTGTCTCGGCTTCTTCCAGTTACGGTTTGGCTATTGCTAGGGTTTATTTTTTCATGTTCCTGGTCAGGGGTCCGGTCCTGGCGCGCCCCCCATAATAGTATTTATTTGAGGCTGAACTATACTATCATTAAGCTCACTGGACCGTTCAAGCCACGGGGAGCGGCCTAGGAACACTACAGTAAGAGGAGGGCTATAGGCCAGGAACTTTTGATAGGATACTTCCAAAGGCGGACTGGCGACTTTCCGCACATAATAACTTGAAGAATGGTTCAATCCCTGTGTTTGGACTGGTCCCCAGGTGATTGAGGGCAATTGGTGCAGCACAGTCATAGGACGACTTTGTGTATCGAAGATTTGCCGTTGTAGAGCCTTCCTTTTTCCACGTTCATACGATTTGCGCACATGCTTTAATTTCTCTTAGAGGGCGTTCGCCTGACCTCTGAAGCACGCGACATCGATAATCACCCGCCGTCCAGTCGTTCAAGCCAACGTTCAAGCGAAAATTCATATTTATGCTTCGCACTACTTCGGTTAGCGCATACTCAGGTCCTGATCTGGGGTAACAGTGTGTGCATAAGTCATATGCTGCAGCCGAAATTGCGAAATACAATAATAGCTGGGCACAGGGATGGCAAAATCTCCCCTGCACATACGTTTGTATGTAACGATGGATGTCAGACCCACCCCCCACTGAGAGCCACGGGTACACGCATTGTGGATGACAATATGCAGCATCGCCATCTCGGATGAGGTTCAAGGCGATGACGGCGCGGGATGAATGCCGACGGATCATGGTGGTGAGGTTCACCACGGATCATCGCCCGCTGCCGGTCAGGAACACTATCCCGTTTGACACCTGTCCTTGCCTAGGTTCACTCGGAATGAATGTTGGTCAAGAATTGAAATGTCATCCGCGTCCGTGGCTCCGCGGCTCTCGGCGATAAGCCCGTTTCTCTTACAACTTACCGTTTACGAATTGTCCTAACATGACGTTCACAATTCATTCCTGTAAACCCTCCAATTTCAAATGCCCCCCCTTACTGGTGCTGAATGCTTTGGGAACTGGGTTCTAAGCTTCTAGTGTTGTGTGGCTCGGGATCTCAGCAGCCGAAAATGCGAAAGGTTTAGCAAGTGGCGCAAGCCTCTTGGCACCCTCATCGAGAAACGTTTCTGCCGTGTTATGTCAGGTAAAATCGAAAATATACTCCTCCATCACCCGCGGGTATGCATCTCTTGTGTGGGTTGGATGGCATGTTGCGGAGGCAAAAGGTCGGTTTGGATTCATACATGAAGAAACGCCTTTCCGTTGATGTCATTCACTCTATCGTCCCCAAGGATACAAGATCGCTTGGTGGATAAGGATATGTCTTCTGTCTGTTCTGTTCTGGAGTCGTGAGCTGTAACCTCAGATCCAACCAATTTCAAAGTGGTCATGCATACCATAAGAATGGGTTTCTTCTCCCGGCGGAAATTACCTACGTCCTAGAGAAAAGAACCAAAGTCCTGAATGCCTGCTCTCTACGACACCAGTGCAGACGTCGGAAATGAAGAGTTATAGCTACCACGGCAGCGGAAGCTGTAGTTCTCAATCCGCCTGCAAGAACGACGCATGCCGTTTCAACCGAGATATCTATATTCCACCTTACAATAACCATAATTTACAACTCCCCATAGATACTTACATCTCAAGAACTCGCTATCCGAGCGCTCTTCCGAGTCCCAGCTTGAAGAGCCCTCCTGCCCCCATCTACGCTCCCGCCTACATTAAGCAGACTAAGGAGCCTCTTTGTCTCTGCCTGCTGCTTCGGATCCTCATAAGTGACTCGTATACTTTCCCCCTTACTGGGGCTGAGGACATCCAGCGGATCATCGTACGCCTCAAAAGGCCTCATAGAATCATCAAACGCCGGTATCGGCAGCTCGTCCAACTGCGCCTGTGCATCTGAGGCCTGCCGTGACTGTGGCCTCGCGGGGCGCTGTGGGCGCTGTCGTTTCCCTGGTCTAGTCTTGTTCTGTGCGGGCTCCGCATCATCGTCGGCCGAAGTGCGTTTACCTAGGAGCGTGGTGATATTGTCCTCTAGAGCCTTAGCCACGTCTCTTGGTATTCGAGTCGGTGACTCTGTAGGTATTCGACTTTCGGGCGGCGGTGGAGGGTGGCATTGGATCTTCAGTGGTGAGGGAGAGCGGGATGACGGGATCCTCGCCTGCCGGCGCTCACGCTCAATCTCTCGTTGCGTTGGCCGACGTGCCAGGGTGGACGTTGAAGCGACGGGGGGGAAGGATTTTGGATGTGAATTGTGATGATGGGGCGTGTGATGAATGATTGGGGTTGAACGCGTGCGGGATGGAGTGCTGGGGAAAAGTTTCCCCCCCAGGAGTCCAGTTGGCTTGCCAAAAGGAAGGATTTCGGAACGAGACTCGGGATGTGTAGGGGTGGTTGGAAGTCGTTGTGTGGATGTGGCAAAAATGCTGTCGACCTGGAACACAGGCATCACGTCTAAAGGCGTTCTGCGTGGTGAGATACTGGGAGGTCGGGCCTTGACATTGCCCTCATCAACAAGTTCCTCTGAGAGAAAGAGGAAGTTCTTCAGTTCAGTGCAGAGTGATTGGACAAAAAATTTACCCAACGCATCTGCGGAAACGGTCTCAGTGATAGAATCCTCGATGGGCGACGTCTCCTTCCGCCTATCGACGGCCTTTCCCTTTCCTTTCCTGTCTACAGCATCGACTTCCATGGCGTCCTCTGATCGACCAATGGTCTGCACAATATTAGAAACGAGGAATGCTGTGGCTGGCGGAATAGAGCCAGTGGTGGCAACTTGTTTTAACCATTGCACAGTCACGACAGGTGTGCCCCAATCACACGCCTTCTCGTACTTGGGTCCTGTTGCCGCCGGGCACAGAAGGTGGGTCGTCTTCTTCGAGAAAAATTGTTCCAGCTTGATTCCTGTTTATTGTCAAAACCAATTGAACGCGTAGAATACAGATACACACCTAGCGCCCGTAAAAGCCTTGTTATCCAAGTCGCCTCTGCCTGATCCAACCCAGAGAAACTCAGACGGACTGCCTCTGCGCCTGCTCAGAAGATCACGTTGAGTGGAGAACAAACGACGGATGCTGAGCGCCATACCTGTAATTGGGACTTGGATATTTAACGGCAAGAAGGTAACATGATCCTCTGGTGGGCAAACACGGTCTTGAAAGACGCAGCGCTCCAACCAACACTCGGTTCGGTACTTTCCTCGCAAACTCTCGTCAGCTTCTTGCATGTACAATTTACTGCCGCTGAGGTAATGTATTGTCAGGAGCTCAAGAAAAGAAGAAAAGAGTAGGATACCTGACCAATCGAACAATAATGTAGTCCACGTCCTCGTCTTCCAGCCCCAGCAACATCCTACCTCCATTCTCCTCAATGGCCACTCGCACGGAGGGGGACTTGGCCTCACCCAGCGCAGTGAACTTGAGACCAGCAAATATCCCTGTGGTGCCCGCAGTTGCTGACTTCGAGCTTTCACCGTTAGGGTTCTCCCCACGATTTGGTGGAGCTGAGGCCATGAATGAGCCCGAGTTTGCCACAGTTTCCACCACCAGCGTTGTTCTTGTGCGCCTGAAAGGCTGAGGTCGAGACGAGGACGTGGCCTCTGAACGAGGAGGAGCAAAGGAATTTGACCGTCTAAACTGCGCGATCAAGCTCCCCTTTCCCTTTTCAGCGAGTGGAGATTGTGGTGGTGGCGGCACGGGAGGCTGTGGTCCCTTTGACGGGCTCTTTATGAGCTCGCCATCTGAAATCTCGTAACCCCGACGTCCAAGAAGGCTGCCCCAGAGTTGAAGGGTTGCTGCTGGTAAACGCTTGACAGCAGCCAGCTCTTCTTCTGGCTCGTCCTGATCGTTGTCAGGTCGATCTGACTGGACGGCTGATGATGACGGAGGTGAATAGACCGCTGTTTCTTGTGGGGGTGATTTGCGCTCTGGTCGTGGCCGTCGGACTTGGTATTTCTCTTCATCAAACCTGCCTGTCGAGTGGTCAGCACGTCGTCGGAAAACATGTTGGACAACCGACCTCCAAATTCGAGTGAGTCCCAGAACCACTCCTCCCAGACGAGATGGACATTTGCTTCTCCTCTGCTATTGAACTTCTCTGCGTAACGCATCTTATCTGTCTCCTCATCTCCTGAGCAGAGCAGGTGGGTCACCCTCACGGGCCGCTCGAGATTCTTCAAATAGATTCCCCCGTGTTGTGTGAGTAGTTTGTTGATTTGTGTTCGTCGTGTTATATCATTGATTCCAGAAGGACAAAGTATGACCCCAGAGAATATGGGAAGGTGGTGCCTTGTAATTCCCTATACGAGGTTAATTGTGACCAGAAATGAATGATCTCAGAACTCACCTCTCCTCCTAGTTCGACATCATCACCCTTCAACCACGTCTGATAGCTTTCTGTAATCCAAGAAGGTTGTAATATGGGTATTTTCCTTTCCAGGGCACACTAGAAATAACTCAATAGACGGTCAGGATACTGGGACATTTTCACTCACGTTATACTTGGCACCCCCATGATCCACTGCCACCAAATGAGTTACGCGGTCTGTAAACGCGTTCGTTGTTGCGGCGCCGAGCTCTACCGCCTGTTTAAACAATGTGGGCTATTCAATGTCAGTACAGAGTCAAAAGTCGACATGGAAACGATGCACCTTATCAAAAGCTCCTGTTGCACAAATCGTAACGCCCCGAAAAGGCCGCGGACAAAGATCCACTGCAACAGTATCATCACTTCCTAGTTGACTATCTTCCGTCCAGGTAGAGTTGTCGCGTCGTAAAGGTCGTGATATTGCACCCTCCTGTGCAGGGCGAAGTTTGACATTCGGGACCTGGACATTGCCATGTAAGTGTCGTAATGCCCAGATAGCACAGATTTACAAGCCTTGCTAGATTTGTTGCCCCTTCGCCTCATGGAAACGATGATAGTTGAAGAGATATAGTCGCCGCTGAATGTTGTAGAAACCGACCGTGGCAGAAGTTTCGCGAATATGCCGGCCCTAATCAAACCACGTGGGCGATCAGAACCTCACACAGCCGCCGCGTTAAAGTTTGAGCAGCGACTCTCACGGTCTACGTCGAGCAAGGAACGCTTGTCATTTCTTTTACTTTTTCAATAGTCGTTCTATGTGTATCGGTATTGAACACTGAAGGCGGCTTCTGGCGGCTTCCATGGTGTTCTTTCCCCTCATAGATTTGCCACAAGAGAGATTTTGACTTGGACTTGAATGCCTCCGGCCAGCAACACACTGTCACACAAGGCGATCGCGACCCCGATTGTGCACTCCTCCTGTGTCGCGGCCTCAATGTACTTCGGGAAGTTTTTGAGCACTTGTGTGGGTATTGATGCAGTAAATTGGCAGATGGTGGAATGGGAAGAGGCTTGAAGAGGCCGCACCTTGGTACACAGCTTTTGGAAGCTAAGAACTGAAATGAATCAATTTTGATCATGGGCTTTATAGTGTGGCGGCACCCACTTGTATAAGGTCTAGGAACTGATATATTTTCTACTATGTTCCTTCCTTTGAAGGATCCTTCTGTCTTATCAATACAATGACCATGCCAAGCATCGCAGAGGAAGAAGCTAGAGCCGTTCGAGTCGGTAAGTTGTCGAACGTCTTTTAAGTAACTCATACGAAGCAATCTGACGCTTAGATTGCACTCAGCACTAGGGACTCTTGCCTCACGGCCGAGAGCCATGGGACATATAGGTGGTGCCTCCGCCACTAATACTTCAAATACCGACCATTCTGGCTCTACAACGTTCTTATATCAGAACGATCGAGAGCGTTACGACGAAGTCTTCTTCGTCATAATCGAATACAGTCGAAATGATGATGAACCTCGGGCTGGTTGTATGGAGAACAAAATTTTGGATGACGAGATTGGGTTATCAAAGTGTATTCACCACTCGACATGCTGACACTACATTTCTGATTTCTTGACTCCGATCGGATTCTACTAGCCATCCCAAGTGAAGAGCCAATGTCCGTCACGATAACAGTCCTCGAGCTCAAGACGGTGAGCGGCTCTCCCCTCAATCTCACGCATCGAATCGCACATGGAGACTAACTTCCCGCTCCTTCCTGGGACGCTCGTCATTCCCCACGTTCCAATCTCCCCTCTTCGCCGTAGCTCCCTGTCAATCGCCTCCGGGACTCGACAGGTGGAACTGGTAACCGTCGATGATTGCGATGACGGTTATGTTTTCAAAATGATTTAGGCAGTCGACAACTTGTCGAACACTCTCGTCAAGAAAACTGAGATGTTGGAGAATCCCCGGTCCCCAAATATCATCAAGCCAAGTATTCTTGGTTACCGACGCCGACATCTTGCGCTTTCATGCATCTTTTCCCTGCCGGTACCTTAGAGGACATGACCAGCGGCCTACTGGGGGATAGTGACAGGTCTCTTCCTGAACCCGTGGAACTACCAAGAAAACAAACACTCCCATCTTCGACAGTGGCGGCCCAATCTCTGACGGGATTTCCTCACCAAAGCTCAGTTGGCTCGTCAAGCTTACCTTGTCCATCGGTGTCGCGGAGGGGTCTGCGCACTCCATGATTATGGTTGTTTCACAGGAGATCTCGCCCCATCCTATATCCTACTCGATTAGTACGGCCATTTGCAACTGATCGACATCTATCCTAGAGATGAATTCAGATTGACATATGCGCCACCTGAAGTGGGCAAGGTGTCGCTGGCCTAGCGAGCAGCTCTCTCCAGCACACTGCGGCGCGGGGTGTCTTTGGACTTGGCTGTTATTGTGGCAGATCGCTGAGCAGGTTTCAGCGTTCGAAATAGAGGACAAGTAGGGTCTTCCGTGGTTGATATGGCGGGAAGGGGAAGGGGTACCTCCTCAGTGGTTCCGTGACTTAATTGATGAATGTCTTCTGGAGGACCAGAACAACTTATCAGTATGTCCTTAGCTATTATTTAGCGAAGGTAGATATGGAAATTGTAACATTGTAACAACGACCAAGCGCAAAATATGTGGTGGACATACTGGAAAATTCCGAGAACACAGAATGATCATGGGTTTTTACCGTGTCTGCGTGTATTGCATTGAGTCGTTGGGATTTCCCAGATATTATCATCAGTGTTTAGAAAGTCACTCAAAGTCGCTTCTGGCGAAAATACGTGTCATATCTAAGATCGAAGCTCATTTTTACATGACGACTTAAGAGAATCCATTCACCATAATAACTGTCTAAGTAGTGCAATTCCAATCATATCAGAAGATGTCCATGTTCTGGTATAGGGAGAAATCGTGCCTGCACTGGACGTTCAAGAATAGAAAATTGCCATGCTTCCCATAGCGAATGAAGCCAAAAGTGCCAGCACGCTGTTCTGCACCAGTCCAAGAGCCCCATTGCCCGGGGTGCTAGGGCTGCTTCCTGGCGTCGTGCTTGTGCTTGAACCATTGGTCGTGGTAGAGCTTCCGCCCTTGATGATATTGTTGGTCCCGTCGCTGCTGTAAACACGTACAGAGGCGACTTCGAAATAAGCTGTAGCGTAGTTCGTGCCGTTACCCACGACGTAGTCGGGGTAGCAGGTGCCACTGCATGTCTGTGCGAAAATGGAGGGTGACCCGGCGAAGTCTATTCGCGTGTGAAGTCAGTGCGCTAGATGGGCTGCCTGGCAGTGCATGCGAAGTCGAGGACTTACCACCGCACAGCGTGATATCGAAGATCAGATTTTGAGGCTCGAAGAATTGGTTCATTGTGCAGTTTTTTGACGGCCAGTTCCCAGAGGGCATGCCGAGCGTTGATGTATCGACGGAGCCAGTGCTGGACTTGAGGGAGGCCGGGATGTTTGCCCGCGCAAAGAACCAGATGCTAAACGCGGAGAACCAAAACGTTAGCAACGTGAACAATGTCATTAGAGCGGGAGCCGAAATGAAAGATGAGAAAAGGAGGCATGTAGAGAAAGGTCGGTGATCATGACTTACGAGATGCCAGTGGTCGCAAATTCGGTCACGTACACACCTCCCCCTGCTGCAGCGAAGCCTGCGCCATAGGAGGCTGTGTTAGTATCGGTCACAAGACACCCTGAGTTCGAGTTAGCGAGGAAAGAGCAGTCTGTGGGCCCTTGAGTCGAAGTCGAGAGCTGGGTGGGGTTGACAGAGGAGCACCCGGGTTCGGTGTGCAGCCCCATTTGGTTTTTGGTAACCGTGTTGATACCTTCCAGCGTGTCGATTTCACTAGCGGAATAGACGCGTCAGTGCTCCTTCATCGCATCGCAGAGCCGATAGCTGAACTCGCCCTCCAATTGGCCAATCGGGCGCTTGGGACCACCTGAAGGAGAGAACGGTAAGCGGTATGTTTTAACATCACGAGATGAAGACAGTACCATGCAGGCCAGACAGAGCACTAAACTGGATTAGTGGACAGTGATTGATATTTTGACAGAGACTCACTCCGTAGGGTATATGGAGCATATCTGCAACCCAAACACTCCCGAGTCCATAGCGGTCATTTGAGCTGATGCGGACAGTATTTCGCTTCTCATTGAAAGGCACTGTAGACGTGTTGTCGACTTTGATTATTGCATGATTGGTAGAGGAGTCGACGAAGGCGAGCTTTGAAGATGCAGCTACGGACGCCGATACGAATCTTGAGGATTTACGACATTAGGCAAAATTATCGTGTAAGAGTCTGAAGGTACCAACATTACGTCCCCATTTGTGAGGTTGTCGACTGTTAGAAGATGTGAGTTGTGGCGTAAACACTCGACAGGTGAACGACTCGCAGTGATCGTAAAAGGTCCAATCGTTGAAGAATGTTGTCCCTGCATATTCTTTTACGAGGTTATAGCTAGTCGCCGCGACAGGCGTGATGAGAGAAACGCTAGTTAGAAGTATGGGGAGAACTAAAGGTACTGTGGAGGTCCTCATCCCAGTAGGAGGTTGAGGATGATGATGGTAGGAAATAAGAACGTGTGGACGGCGGTTGCCAAATGCTGCGCGAAAGAATAAGAGTCAAAATAGAACGGAAAAGTCTCCGAGGGGATGATCAAGATCTTCTGACGTCAGCAGCGACGTGGATACTTACTTCTTTCTTGTTTGATGAGAGTTTCTGCATGAGCAACGACAGCGCCCGGTAGACTTGCAACTTTATTGTACACAAGTAAAGGAGAGCTGAGCTTGAGCCAAAATGAAGTTAAGCTCGGTCTATTTTTGGTTGCGGTCACGAGGGGATCAATATTCTTCACGTGATGGCAATATTACGCGTCGACGCGCGTAATGAGATAGTAGAAAATTGAGTATATACGTATATAATGGGATGTGATGGGAGAAAAACGACATCAAAAGATGCGATGAGGCTGATCGGGGGTGCGATGAGCCCATTAAGAATGGATGGGAGTGAAGATGATGTGATGAACAGAGGGCCTCTTGAGGAGCCGCCATTGACTCGTTTGATGCACCCAAGTCCTAATCCGGCTATACCGGTAAATTTCTTCTCAAACACGGGAGCCCCAGCCCCGACCAGAAGACTCTTTACACAATATACAAGAAGGAATAAAACACAGCGAAAAACGAGTATGATAGTTCCCTAAGGTCCAAAAACAGCTGTATCATGATACTTACACCTCCGTCGTGTGGGTAGGATGGTATGGCGGGGAGCGAGCTGCCATCTGGTCGCAGGACATTCCGCCATAAAAAGAACCCGATAAGAGAGACTGAATTCTTGGCACGAGGGCAAGGTATGTCCGCATGCGCGGCGCCTTGGCTTTTGAGGTTGAACACAGTTTAACTTCTTCGTCCAGTATGCTACAATAGTGGAACGTGTACTTGTAGTTGCACATGTTTCCTGTTGACGACATAAAGTGAGTGTTACATATGCACACATTCCGGAGAAGCTCGGGCTTGGTAAATTCAGGGAACTCGGTTCCAGAGAAGTCGTTGTAAGTACCATGGCTATCTATGGCTCAGGGAAAGTACAACATTTGCCAATAACAAAACGATTACAATCGACCTCGGATAACTTACACAAGAGCTGGGCTCCAGCCGATATCATAAAGCTCAGGATGCAAGGCACCATAGTACAAGATTTTGTTCTACTTGCAAGGTCTTGGTAGCATATTTGATACGCCTTTGACAAGTTTCCGATGACTCAGTCTGAGTGACAGTCATTTTGCCTCAATGATTTGCCTGGTAAAGGGTACTGGTGCCATACGGACGCGGTCATCGAACGCCTACATGAGGAGGCCTGAGGCCCGACAAAGACCCTGCAGTGAAGTTTAAATTATGTAAAGGCAGGATCAAGTGATGGAAACAATCTCATGCTACTGCGCGTAAGTCAAACCACGAAAAGAACCCTCTCCTAAACGACGTTGACAGAGATGATACGTAGAGGTGTGGATGTGAGTGTCAGGGTGAGGAAACAAAGTTGTTGTTGAAGCTGATTATTTCTTGTTTGGCATCACTGTCACCGTCCAGCGCGACCTCCCTCTCCACTCCCCCTCCATGCCCGGCAGGAACGACAGACCAAATTCGACGTGGCGCATGACTGGTCGCCGTCGCCATTACTGGGCCCTCTTTGGAGTCTTGGTCGTGGCCATTTTTCTCCTCACACACTCAGCACGTATGACGACCTATAGCAAGGAGGACGGAAAATTGTTGAAGACACCTGTCAATTCCAAGACACATTGGGAAGTCCCTCCGACCCTCGAAAAGCTGAAACAATGGGAACGCGACCTTCCCCAGCATAATCTTAACCTACCCTTCCCAGAAGGCAAAACAGGCCGCTACGTCAAGTTCTCAAATCAAGTGAAGAGGCTGGGTTGGAACAACGCATTCAATGAAATGTATGGACATCTCTTTCCCTTACCGGTTTCATTTACTTATAGCTGTACAGATTGATGAACACGCATCTGGCTTACGAGTCAAAGCGCGCATACGTATTCCAACAATACGTCTGGAAAGAGGATCATTATTCGTGGCCTAAACCCGTCTTCCGCAACCATGAATTCCCTCCTCACACTCCCCTGAACGCCATCATTTCTGGACCTTCTGCAGGAGGCCCATGGGATGCGGATGACAATGCCCCGCGTTCGATATCTGACCAATGGTTTGATGTCGTGTGCCCCAAGAAAGAGCGCCGCATCATCAACACTCGCGAGGTGAAGCCCGTCATTGGATGGGCAGACGGCGTAGATATTTTCAATTACTGGAAGAAGGTTCTCCTCGAAGCCCCCGAGCGTTGCATAGAGATCGAGCCGGAGCACTACAAGGAGGATTTCTACCCTCAGACTTTCGACCTATGGCTATGGGGCAGCACCCGCGTCCGGTCTTTATGGCCCATATTCTCTAAATCACCCACTTCGAGGCTTCTCGAACCGTCTCCTATCGTGAGGTCCGCCGTAGAGAGGAACGCATACCTCTTCAATCCCCGTGGACCTCGGCCAGAGCAACCCGTCTCCCGCGACCCCCATGACCGCATGCTCGCCATCCACGCCCGTCGTGGAGACTTCAAAGAGGCATGCTTACATCTCGCCAAGTGGAATTCTACGTTCTACAGTTGGAACCTACTTGAACAGTTACCCGACGCGTTCCCGCCTCCACCAGGCGGTGAAGAGGGAAACAACACGCCCGAAAACATTGAAAAGTACCTGGAGCACTGCTTGCCGTCCTTTGACGATATCGTTGCGAAGGTCAGGGATTCGCGGTATGATTACTTGCAGCAGTCCAAGGCGGGGCACAAGACGCTGGACGTTCTCTTCTTGTTGACCAACGCACAAGGCGAATGGCTTGACCAGCTCAAGGCGACACTTAACGAGGATGGATGGCACACCATCGTTACCAGCAAGGACCTGGAGTTGGATCAGGAGCAGACGGAAGTCAACATGGCTGTAGATATGGAGATCGCGCGAAGGGCAGCTGTCTTCGTTGGCAATGGGGTGCGTGGGCATTTTCCTTGTGTGTTAAGTGGGCACTAACCTATACTCTTCAGTGGTCGTCTTTCACGAGTAACATCGTTCACAAGAGATTGGTGGATGGAAAAGAGCCGATCAGCTGTCGCTTCTACTGATTATAATACACGGGCAGCACCTTGGGCTTAACCTACTATCTTATTATACATGTATTTGAGGCGTACTTAGGATACCATGCAAAGATGCGTTTCAGGTTGACATTTGGGCCTTATGAGACTAAACTTTACCTGAGTGGAAAATCCCACGTGTGCCCTTCTTTCCACTGTGATCTTGCTCCTTTGCATTTCGCTTCTTTTTCTTCTTTTCTGTGCTTTGCCTGTGTGACCATGGATTATGACCGCAAATCCAACGTCTCCTCTTTCTATGGCGGCCGAAAGGGTTCTTTAGATGCTCTCAACTCTGATTTTCCGGCGACAACGGCGACTGCGCGACCCCGGGATGACGCTTCGTCATTCTACAATCCCGAACAGGTTCCTCGCGGGAGCATGGATCCACTCAATGGCGGTCGCACCAGTTCAGCAGGATACAACAGAGGTTCCTTTTTCCATGCTGGCAGAGAGGAGCCGTTGAAGGGCGGACGAGATGAGGAGGAGGCTGCTGCGAGCCAGGTTGGAGAGGGTATTTGGGATGTCTATGCCGACTTCAACAATACTGGGCCTCGATATAGCAATGCGTTTGGGGCTGGCCAGACAGAAAAAGGGTGCGTTTCGCCAGGGCTATGCATTACGACGAGATGTTGACAGGAAATTTCGAAGATACCAGCAACTGGCACCGTCGACACCGAAGCTGGAGGAGGACAAGGGATCTGAGAACCCGGTTGAAATGGTCACTGTTCCAGCCCTTGGTCCTGAGTGGGGGCGGTCGGAGATGCGAGACATGACCAAGGCAGGGAGACGCGAGAGAAAAGCCACCTCGCGCCGCGAGAAGTTTACTGCATGGAACAGGGGGGAACGTGGCATATGTGGCAAGTACTTCACGAGAAAGTCGATTGTCATCGGTGTCTTCTGTCTATGTGCTGTGTGAGTCCCATTTTCGGAGACTAGTTTCTTCCTCTCATTCCTGTCCAGTGCTGCCATTGTCCTTGGATTCACAATACCCCGGATCCCTGCATTCTCTTTCAATGATAAAACGCCAATTCTGCCAGCGACTGGTGACTGGAATAGCTCCGTACCGACATATTTCAACCGATCACCCGCCAACTTTTCTTTCCCTGCATTCGCATCTCTTCAAGTGAACACAGACAGCAATTATCTTCCTGTTCACTTCAAGTCTCTCAAGGCCAATGTCTATGACTTGAATACCGGCAGGCTAGTTGGTGTCGGCGACTACGGAGAACATACCCTTCCGGCTAAATCGTTCCCCGAAATACTTATGCCACTCAACTTCACTTACGTTGCATCGAATTTTTCAGATCTGACATGTGTGTCTAGTTTCTCACTGATTGAGTCACTACTTACTTGCTTGTTCAGGGGCGACTTGGGACAAAGCATGTCAGAATAAGATCCTCTCTCCAGGTGGAGTGCGCACCCGTATGTGTACACAATTCCATGAACTTCATGTGTTAACTCACGGTATTTCTAGCCCTTCAGTTCCGTCTTGTACTTGATATGAAGATCCTTGGTCTTCCATCTTCTCACCAGGCATCGACGCAGATCGCAGATGCTGCCTGTCCTATCGAGCTCTCCCCGCAAAATGGCTAAATATCTTTATCTGGTGATTCCAACGGACTTTGTGACTCGGCACACCGGCACCCTATCTCATGCTCCCATTCTTTTGCACCTATACGAACAACATAATATTTGTCGCATCTGTCCTTTTTCTGCAACTTTTTCTTATTCGTCTTGCACAGAACATTGTACTAGTTTCGGCATATCATATGGACTATAGACTGGATTTATTTACACCCCTCGAATCTCGCTGTGTATGTATGTCAGCCACAAGACATTCAGTGATCGAGCCTTCCGAGTGTGTGGGCTGACCGAACATCTGCTTTGCATCCAACCACCACCTCATGCACTATAGAGCCCCGTCTCGTTCCAACGTTCTTTCGAGCCAGTCTTCGGGGAACATTCGTCGCCGATCGAGCAGTCTGTTAAATGCTGGTTCGACTCATGAGGAACGTGTCGTAATGAGCAACTCGCTGAGCACCATCAACGACTACGACACCCAATCTACTGCCTCGCTCCTGCCGAATGATGTACCGCTTCAAGACCATGCAGCTGAATACCCACCACATACCTCCAACGCAGACCTCTCTGAACCGGAAATCCCAGTTTGTTCGAGCTTCATGTCCAAAACTTCCCCTACGTCCTCTGCATGTGCAAGTTCTACGGTGACTCGCCCACAAGGCATCCATACCAGGTCCAAACACAGCTTCTGTACGATATGGAGTGGTATCTCAGTTGATTCGGGCCACAAGTCTCTCATTCGATCGGTCGGAACGACGGCCAAATTCACGAACAAGTGGCCTGCTCCTGCATCCCTTCGCAAGATCAACCTCCATGCCGGCGGTTTGAACGAAGCCATGGACCTCGAGCTTTCTCAAGCAATTGTGGCAGTGATAGAGGCTGGGGAGTCGTTAAGCGAAGACAAGCAGAAGTGGACCCAGCACAAATGGTGTCTGCTCCTCTCGGTGTTCACGGTTTTTGCCTATGGTTCGGTTGGGCTCAGTTGTGCAGTCAAAACATGGTTCAGAGGTACGTAGGCTATTCTTCGATGGATGCCTGCTTTTTGACGCAGTTTCTACTTAGGTTGGGACCAGGCAGACGTCTTGAGGGTAGTCGATAACGATATTCTCATCGTCATCACACTGACTGCGGCCATGTTGCTATTCATATCGATCGTTGGCATCTGTGGGGTCTTTCTCGACTCTCGCCCCATTCTTGCGCTTTACGCACTCCTTCTGTGGCCCGGCTTGATGTCAATTGCGGCAATTGGATACACAAGCTACCATCGGGTGACATATGCGCTAGATCACAAAATGAACTTGTCGTGGAGCCGTTACCTCACGCCCCTGGGACGACTTCTTGTCCAGGATGCCCTCCACTGCTGCGGATACTCTAGCCCTCTCCACAGTGCCACCCTGAGCAGCAGGTGCTATCCACGCTCCCCGCTACCAGGTTGTAAATCAGCGCTCGTCCGCTTCGAAAGAGTCAACCTTGCCACGATATGGGCGGCCGCGTTTTCCATCGCCATTCTGCACCTCTGTAACATTGTCATATCGTTGCTCTGTGCCAACCATCTAACGAACACGTTCGGGAAGGGAATCACGCCGAAACAGTATCGCCTGAGTGCGCAGGATGTGAAGGGTGATGCGGATAGAATATTGGTCGGACTCAAGGCGAAAGTGAATACACTTCTGAATGGCCCAAATGTGTTGTATTAGTACCTGATACTTTAGATAATGCAATCTTCAACAACAGGTGGGGTCACAACAGAAGCCATGATGCGTCGGTATCCTTTCCTGGAACCATCGGAGGTGTGGCTGAACAATCCCAAATGGACAACGGAGAAAGATATGCGAGTAGGGATTCCTACGGTGAAAAGGGGGAAAGCCGTGTAATGATTGGTGTTCCAGAGAGTGCCGGCGCATAGCATAGATGCCTGTATGAAAGGACTTCCGGATGAACGGGTGGTAGGGGATCTGAAAATATACGTCACGGATTGCCATCATTTCAATTGATTATGGCGCATACTTTGGATCGTTCCTGAACCCTTTTCAGCATCATTCGTTGAATCATTACGCTTTTCCTCATGCACAGAGCAGCCATCAACGATAATCGAGGGCATCCACATGATCTCCCTGTCTCTCACTGGAGACAACGAAGCGATGTCCCAAGCTTGACGAGATCGCCATTCCCTCGACCCACGTCTTTGTCGCAGCCGCCCGCAAGTAAGCGACAGAACACAGGCTGCCGTGATTGATAATAAAATTGCAATCACTGTAACGTTTAGGTGGGTCAAATTTCAGTGTACCATTTCGAATGACGTGTCAAAATTTCACTGACAGGCAGCAAGAACATTCAAATCGGATATAGAATCTCTCCTGTAAATCATGCCTGCCAGACCTGGGATCACAGACGAACTGGTGTGTAAATGAGATAGAGGAAGATTGTGGGATGAGGACCGCTCTCACCTTTTTAAGACTTCGTAGGGCGCCACCAATACAGCGAATTATCTATATATGACTATATATGATTTTTTGCGAGGCATATATCCCGTATCAGAGGGCTTAATTGACATTGCCTCGTGGCTACGTTGCGATAGGGCTTTGCATCGATGCTGTCACAGAAAGTCTCAACGGAACTTCGTGTATGAGATGGGCGCCCGCCAGTCTACTCGTGTCTGTCTTCACAGCACTTCAGAGCGAGTGCTGTGAATTGCTAGGGTCTCATAACCACACCAGAAGCTGTGAAATGAATATAAAAAAAACGCACCTTTGATATCAGTTGCACAGATCTTTTGGCATGGAATCATACTATGGTGAAGATCGATCTTTCTAGCTGTGGCTGGCAGTGAACAAAACCAATGGCTTCTCCAACTTGATGTTTGGCAATGATGATGCAGCATGGTGCTACTGTTGGAGCGTCGTCGCAGCAAGTTGTGGTCGATATCGTAGGAAAAGAACACCACATACAGATAGTCGCCAAAGATATTAATAACTGATTTCGATTACAATTTTCATACAGTAATTTCAGTTGTACCCAGCAGTCTGCTGCCCATCCAAAAAAGAGTTATGGTCTTGATTGTGGTGGAGGAGTGGGTGAGTGGTGTCTTGAATTGACAGAGCGGTAACTCTGCGGGCTCGATGCCCCTAAAAAATTGTCGGTATTTAGACCGAGCTTGACAAGACCTTTCTGATTGACCTGCCTTGAAGTAATCGCTCTTTTTCTTCTGTTCTAAGCTTCAAAACCAACCATCGATCCCAAAGTGCCAATCCGTAGAAGACGAGCAGGAACAGAATAAAAAGAGGCCCTTCTGATATGAGCCATGGTTAGGACCGAAAGGACGACGATTGATCATGTTGAACGGCAACGCACTGAACGATTCAAATACGCTTAGTTTCTCTGTACATTCGGAGACAACTGGAAGGCTGGCGTTTTGTGTGGGAATAATCATCGAGTACCTCACCGTGACAAACCGGGGGACGGCTATATATCTAGGATACACAGCACCCACACAGCACCTGGGGCCTTGGTCTTGGGTCCACCCTGCCCCTTTCTTTACTTACATACATGGGATTTTAAGGCTGTGCATCATTGCACCGTGTTCGGAGATCAAGATTGAACTGATTAGATTATCAAAAAGCCGATTATTCAACTTTGCGGGATGCCAGTTGGCAGCCACCTACAATTCACTAAATTGGTACTATATTACTGGTGTAGGGTTCTTCGGGATCAGTCACCAGTGGCCTTCTATCATGTTTGAGCATTGTAGCAGTATGCGCTCTCAAGATGCATATCAAAGTTGACTGATCAGCTCATCCCATGGTCGGTCATCGTTTAGTCATCCAACACCTCTGTGGAGTTCATTTTGAGAACCTGCATGCTAGGAGGGTAGTTAGAACGGTCAAAAGGGCACGTATCTTTTAGCAGTCGACATCGCTCATAGCGGGCGGGCGGGCTATGTGGAGCCAACCCCAGGTACATCCATAGTTACACACATCCACATCCAGTCCGATCCGTTATTTGAGATGAATATGTAGGTTCTAACTTCTCTGTTGATTAGCAAGTGTATCAAAGCTGCCGGGAAGGCAAAGAGCGGGGATGGGGGAGTCATTGATATGTAGACAACTGTTGATTAGAATGCGGAGGGACTGATGCCAGGTATCATTTGCGAGAGCGAGATAAAGATAGAAATGGAAGCAATGGATCCGGGGGCGTGCAGAGCGAATGGGATTCTCAATATGGGATTCGAGCAGGGGGGGGGGGGTGGCATTAGAAGCAGGGGTGGCCATGGGGAGGATGGAGGATCACGAGAGTTGCGCAGGTCTAGCGATACAGTATTAAGAAGGAAGTTCTGATAGTAGAAATGTGAACGTGAGGTGCCGCGTAGGAGGTTCATGTCGTGGGTATGTAATTAGGACTTTACGTCGTAGAGAGCTGTGGGTGTGTGCGGCAACAAGAATCTGGAGCTGTAGCCACCTCAGCCTGCATTAAGGCGTGCAAACAGGGAAGGAGGTTCTGGAAGGGCTCGTTGGCCCAGAGAGCATTCGTATCTTTTAACTACGGCGGCTCATAAAGTGCGTGGCCGAGGCTAAGAGGAATGTCCTGAGTGGCTACTGGTAGCTGAGTTCATTGCGAAGGATAGGAAGTTCATGGTGCCGAGCGAATTTATAATATAAGATAGACACGGATACGTGCAATCGGGAGGATGAGGGATCAGATGTCGATAGTTATTGTTCACCATCACAGCGGAGTCATCTGATCCAACTTGGGGCGAAACGCCACTCTGACCGGCTGAGCCCTCGAGGTGTCCGCTGGCGGTTGTAAAGCCTGTCGATTCAACTACAACAGGCGGTAAGGTCGCTCGATGCGAGTTCGGAGCATGGCCAGATACGGGGGGGTCGTTCCTTCCAATGGTTGAATCCCTAGGTGCAATGCCAAATGCAGCGACCTGGGACAGAGTCGTGTGCCACAAGCTCCTACGCCAGGCAGCTCTGAAGATTTCGAGCGTTGCAACCGGGAAAATTTGATATGGGCTTAAAGATTCCCCTCCGTACAGGGGAAGTAGAGGAGGAAGCGACTGGCGCATGCAATTCCTGGCGCAGGATGTGAGGCTATACAGGGCCCCTAGGACGACGACTGATGGATACAAAGGTTAGCATATGTAGCGTCGCCGTTCAGATTCATCTGGACTCACTGATAGCACACACAGCAATCAGAGCAAGAAGCCAACCTTCCATTGCGAGGAAGGTCAGTGTATGAAGGTGTACCAAGGTTAGGGCAGGGTATGGCCCACTAGACAAGCTGTAGGGGCTTTAGTAGGTATAGGGGCAAATAGTGTGCGTAAGGGGTACTGGTGGGTGGAGAGGGAAATGGGTTTTCCGTCCTTTACCACAGCCCAATTTCTTATGCATCCTGTGCATGGTATATTTTGTATAATCAGAAGCAGAACGCACAGCCCGTGCACACCTTCTGCACGGAGAGAAGACGTGTAGGTGTGAACGGCATACGATCAGCAGAACCTAGCAAGTTGTCGGGCGCGGTTTCGACAAGGCCCCAGAAGGATGTATTGCTTGAAAAAAGTGTGGAATGCCAGAGGGGCAGTCATTGTTGACCAGTGGGAGGTCATGAAGGCTGTGGTCTTAAAGATAGTGTTCCGAAAGATAAGGTTCGATGGAACTGGCGATGAATGACAGGCGTCTTGTCAGGCTCTCTTGTCAACAAGATGGAAGTTTCTTCTCGAAGTCAGGACCTACAAGACACGGCTCAACCCACGTACCACAGCTGGTTCTAATGAGCAAAATTGTTCAAAGTGCGTGACACGCATGTATCGGCCCGTCGCGAAGTGAGAGGAAAGTCATCATTGCCATGGATGATGGGTCATGGGTGCCAGGAACACGAGCGTCTATAGCTCGAATTTGTTTGCGCTGGCAGGCGCGTGGTTCTTCAAGCACAACTGAGAGCTCGAAGGAGTGCTTACAAGGCCATGAGCCTCTAAATAGAGTGGAGTTCATGCTTGGGCCTGATCGTAAAACTTTGTTGTCGACCCATAAAAGCAAGCGTACTCATGATCAGTAGCCGCATGAGCCCATGACGATTCGGTGAGTCTGAGAGACGCATATGAGGATAGGGAGCGACATCGTCAAGCTAAGACCAGGAGGCTGACACTGGCACTGGCACTGGCAGAGAGCGGAAGTCGGGCTCATCGGCGTGGACTCGGCGCTTGTTGAAACGCGGACACGTGACTTCACGCGCCTTGTTGATGCCGCCGCCGGTGACAGCCGGTGTTGACCTTGCCACCGTTTTGCTGCCACTCCCAACGTTCATAACCTCCTTGCTCTGGCGATGAGAAGGCACACCAGAGAACCTGACCTGAGCATACGCGGTGACGAACTCGAGAAGCACCGCATCGAGCTCGAGCGTAATCTCCGAAACACCGAGATATCCTTGCGACTGTCAACCCCCAGCGAGGACGAGTACGAGGATCGCTCAAGTATTGAATATCCTAGGCACAACTCTGGCCCAGCAGCATTCGCTTCGTTTGAAATTGCGTCCAGGGACCACTACGATGGCGACACTCAAAGCCATATTCATCCATGGCCATATCGCATGCATGACGATGAGGAGGGTATTAACCCATATGGAGGAGGAGAGTCAGTATCTACAGCGGCTCATCATGCTAGCGCGCTGACGCTAAGTGCGGGCCTGGGCGGGGGTCGTATGGGACGGCGGGATATCAGCCTCAGCGGGGCGGAGTACGACCCCGACCGACCTCTGCATGAGATGATTGCAGGAGTGGACCCGAAACTTAGCATGTTTGACATAGAACCCTCTCGTTCACGATACGTGGTACGTTCATACAGCGCCACGCTTTTCTTCTTTTTATTAAATTTGTTTTAGGGTGACCCCCTCGTCGTTGACAGCACTGCTGAGCTAGATCGCATGCTCCAGACAGGACTCGTTCCCCAAGTCGCTTCTCCCCTTCAATCTTCCTCCTCTGGCTCAGATTCTGAATCGAGTCACGCCAATCCGAACCCCCGCGCCTCGCGCCCGAAACTCACTGATTCCCTTCGCCGCGTCTCTTTCTCTCCCCAGCGGCCAAGGAGTAACCCTGGTTCACCCCGAATCTCTGCGCGTCACCTCCCCAATATAAGTCAAAACGAGCCAACACCGCGACCCAAAAAAAGGACGGATATATTCCCCAGCTATGGTACACCTCAGCCACAGGTCCGCCTCCAACCACCCACTCCCATCAACGCCAGTTTTGGCCATGCATCCCAGTCTCAGTCCCAATTTACCAAACTTGCCCGTGGAATCACTCGCGAAATCGAGCACGCACAACGAGGCGAAGGATCCAGGAAACCTGACCGTAACCCGTTCGATACGTCCCCGGCAGAAAATCCGTCCACAATGCAGCAACCGCAACAGCAACGAACTCCTGCTCGCCCATCAGCGATGAAGCAACGCACAGCTACACCAAGCGCCAATTTAAAGGGCAAGGTGCACCTTCCGGATGTGACAGGGCTCACCAACGCCGTGGAGTCGCCTATGAAGCTAGGTGCAGATTACTACGTGTATCCCGGGTGTCCGCGCGAGACTGAAGGTGCGAGACTGCTGTAGAGTCAGCTTAAGGGTTTTTTTCAACAATTCTATAGCTCGTCTGACAAGAACGCTCAATGCTGTTCAAGCGAAACTTCAGCACTTCGAGGAGCAGAACGGTATCTCGCGTCGGCGGGTAGGCGAGCTTGAGCGTGAGCTGGATGTGTGTAAACGCGATGTGGAAAGGGAGAGGTCGAGAGTCCAGGACAGGGAGAGTGTCATTGTGCAGCAACAGCGAGATGCCAGTTTTCTTGCAGCCGGGCGGCGGCGGGATAAGGGAAAGGCGCGGGCGAAAGATACGAGCGTGGATCAGGAAGGACTGTACCAAAGATACCGCGAAGCTGTAGAAGGCCAGAAAGGTTTGTGTCTTTCAACATTATTGTCTCAGCCAATCTCATACTGCCCTCGTTGTCAGCCTTAGAAGCCCTGATTACGACGCTTCGTACGCATTTGACGCGGCTCACTGCAGAGCTATCCTCGCATCGCACACTCCTTATGGAGCTCCGAGAACTGCGCGATGCCGATCTCCGCACTATCAAAGCGAAAAGTGCAGAGGTTGAACGTCTGAGTCGAGAGGTGGAGCGCCTGGGTGGAGAGGTAGAGGTGCTTCGCGGTGTCGTGGAGGAGGGGCTTAGGGAGCGCCGAGGTGCGAGGGAGGCAGAGGAATTGCTGGATCCGTCGAATGTGGCTATGTCAATGGATAGGGAGGAAGAGGTGGATGCACTGTTGGAGGAAGAGGAAGATGAGGACGCAGCGGAACCATTTGACCCTGCGTCGATCGCTGGCTCGTCACACAACTCGAATCAGAGTCGTCTGGAGAAGGTGATGACAATGCGAACTGACCACGCAACATTTGGTTCATCCGACCCCATTCCTTCCCGCTCCACAAGTCCCCCTGTTCACGCACCAGGGACCTCGGTACAGTTCATTGACTCGGCCGAGTTTGAGCGCATCTCTGCCGAGGTCGAAGAGCGCCGATCTCTTGAGCAGATAGTTCGTTCGTCTCCGCGCCCAGAGACCCGTCGTGCAACAGTGCAGGACGCATCAGATGATGAGGAAAGTGACCATGAATCGCAGAACGTCCGCCCAACTGTACCTCCCTCCCCTCCCCGCCCCCAATCTCCGGTCCTGAACCAAACGCAGAGACCGCAACCTAGTCACCGCAATCAGAACGCAAGGAAACACTCCCGACGGGTTGTGGACGACACACCTTTCCCCCAGATTCGGGGCGGCCACCTTGAGCGGTTATTCTTCTCTGCTCCGGAGCATAATGCCCACACGTGCAATGTTTGCTCTCGTCGCCAGCGCGCTGAGGCCGATGTGGAGGAGGAGCCGTCGTGGATACCTACGCGATTCCGAAAAGTACGGCAAGAGGAAGATGAGGTTACGAATGATGAAGATGTCAGAGTGGAGGATAATGATGATGAAGGATTTGCTGACGAGGATGAGGAACCTCGGCAGGCTGATCGAAATGGAGGCCACCACAATCAAGATGCGAACGATTGGAGGCTCCGGGCGCAAAGGGCAGGTTTGCCGCCGCAGACTGTGGTTGCAAGAGTCATTCGGGAACTGGAAGATGACTTCACACATTACAAAGGGTATGTCTCTTTGCTCTTTTTACATTCTTCGTTCGTTACTGATTGTTCTCGTCTCATAGTATCTATGTCGAATTGGCAGAGCAGTACAAGGACATGGATCCCGTCTCGGATGTGCAGCGCAGAAACCTCCTTGCAAAACATCTGCGAGAAGTTGTGGACATCCTCGAGCAAAAGGTATGCATCTGGCATTCTTCACTAGCTTTGAGCATTGGCCTGATAGTTCCTTCGTCCAGGGTGACCAAATCGCATCGTTGTATGACCTGTTATCATTCAAAGATAAACCTGTTGAGGAGTCAGTGGTACCACCCAGGAAGCCCAGCTCAGCGCCCTCTAAAACCCGTTTGGCACGCACGGTGTCAACAACGGCTGTTCCTTCGACATCGATTGGCCGCACTGTAGGTGCAGGGATCAGGAGGCAGCATGCAGCATTTGCATAAGTGTTACGGTGTTCATTGATCAATATGTAACCTGAAGCGTTTTGTGTATCGATTATCTCAGCACGTCCCATTTATCCTCTCTAGCTTCTGGACCTTGGGGCCTATCTACGTTTACTTCTTGTACATATACTTATCATTACCATAGTCCACCTTAGGGTATTTCTTGAACATCAGCTGTAGCATAACATCGAAACTGTATTGAATTTTACAATTCTAAGAATCTATAACGTTAAAAGATTAGATTGACGATCTATTAGTACCGGGACCCTGGGAATATGATACTACATTTTTGAAATTTCGAAATACCTGCTAGTGTGCACCTCGGCGCCATCTTATACTAGGCTTGCTCTCCCTCTGCGTTTCTTTGATTCTAATAACCTGCGCTGAACTCTCGAGGTGAGGGGAACCTTTGACCTGGGGAATGTTTCGGAATATTAATTGAGTTATTGACAAGTCCTCAATGGACGACCGACCTCACAAGGCGCATCGCGAGAAGAAAGACAAAGGAAAGGGGAAAGAGAAGCAGAAGGGATTCAACGAAAAGGTATTTTTACTCGTCTCAGATACAATTTCAGCCCTGCAACCTGCTTCTATATAGGCCTTTGCACCAAAATCAGGCCGTCGGGCCGACCGCCAGGGCAGACGCAACGTTGAACGCGACCAAACTCGACTTCACGTTCCATTAGTCAATCGTACACCCGACGATGAACCACCACCAGTTATTGTTGCCATTGTCGGCCCCCCAGGAGTCGGCAAAACCACTCTATTGAAGAGTCTTGTGCGAAGATATGCGAAACAGACTCTGAACGACGCCAAGGGCCCCATTACGGTTGTCAGTGGGAAGAAAAGGCGACTGACCTTCGTTGAATGCAACAATGACTTGAATAGCATGATTGACATTGGCAAGATCGCAGACCTCGTTCTTCTCATGATCGACGGTTCTTTTGGTTTCGAAATGGTGTGTATTAGAATATGGTTTCGTTGCAGCGTACTCATTTTGGTTTAGGAAACCTTCGAATTTCTCAATATCCTGCAAGCGCACGGTTTTCCAAAAGTCATCGGTATCCTCACCCACCTCGACCTAATCAAAAAAGCCGCTACACTACGCGACACCAAAAAGGCGCTTAAAAAACGCTTCTGGACTGAGATCCACGCTGGAGCCAAGCTCTTCTACCTCTCGGGTGTGCTCAATGGGCGCTATCCCGACTCTGAGATTCTTAATCTCTCTCGTTTCATATCTGTGATGAAATTCCGCCCACTCGTCTTCCGCAATGCGCATACATACGTCCTCGCGGATCGTATAGAGGATCTCACGCCAAGGGAACTGGTGCGCACGTCAGGAGGCAAGTGCGATCGGACAGTGACGATGTATGGGTACGTGCGCGGCACACATCTGCGAACTGGAGCGCGAGTACATATTCCAGGAGTGGGCGATTTGGCGGTCAAGAGTGTGGAGGCGCTGGGTGACCCGTGCCCACTTCCTGGAGCGGACCCAGAGCAGGAGAAGAGGCGTAAATTGAGCGAAAAGAAAAAACTGGTGCTGCACGCGCCAATGAGCGACGTGGGTGGTGTGATGTATGACAAGGATGCGGTTTGGATCAATGTGCCGGGAAACTTTACACGTGGAAATGACGATGGTGAGCATTTACATTCAATTACCTTGTACGCAACTGCTGACTCCTCATTGTAAAGTGGTCCAAGGTGAGGGTGAACAAATGGTGATGTACTTGCAAGAAGCAGGGGCCACCCTTGAAGATGCCGTCGCACGGAGTCAAATCCGCCTACTTGAATCATCGTCAAAAAACCTCACTGTAGAGGAAGATGTAGAAATGGACGAGGACGAGGATGAAGACGAGGATGAGGAGGGGTTTGACACTCAGGGGAGCGATCTTGAAGATGGGGAGGAGTTTGATTCGGATGCTGAAGAGGATGCCGACAAGGGCCAGGCATCATCTTCCCATCTAAAGGGGGTTAATACTGGGCGCGCGTCCTTCCGCCAGCCTACTCGCAACATCCCCTCTTCTTCCAAGCAGCGTACGGAGGTCGAGTATGCAGAGAGTGATTCCGACCTTGGAGATGACGAAAACGATATCGGGGATCTGGGCAGGGTGCGGTTTAATGATGATAAAGACAGCGATATCCCGAGTGATAAAGAAGATGACGAAGATAGCGAAGATGAAGACGGCGAGATGCCCAAGTGGAAGCAAAATCTCTCAGCACGCGCGCAGGCTGCACTTACATCCACTCGCAAGGCTCGCCGAAAGGATTGGACGAAGCTGATCTATGCATCGGAGCTCTCCCCTGATGAGATCCTGCGAGAGTCGAAGGAAGGTGGGGACATGGTCGGTGGGGACGAGGATGACATGGTGGACGGCTTCTTCCAGATCAAGAAAAAAGTCGGAGCTGGAGAGGAGGAGATTCTGGATCGAAGCAAGGAGAATTTCGGCGAGGAGGAGATGAAGCGCTGGGAGGATGAAGAGATGCTGGAGTCAATACGACATCTGTTCATCACAGGAGAGGATAATCCTGCCGAAGGAGAAGAGACCTTCGGAGACGGAGAAGACGATGAGGCGGACGGGGCGGATGAGGACGAGGATGAAGAGAGCCCCAAACCTCTAGACCCCGCAGTAGCGCTTGCTGCTAAAAAGGAGGCTCTCAAACGGAAGTTCGACGCGCAATACGATGACCCCGAGTCTTCAAAAATGGACTTCTACGAGGAAAAGAAGGACGAAATGGCCCGCCAGCTCGCTCTGAATCGTGCCGAGTTTGAAGGCATTGACGCTGAGGCTCGAGCCCTCGTCGAAGGCTTCCGCCCTGGCCAATACGTCCGCATAGAACTAACTGATGTTCCCTGCGAGCTCATCGAAAACTTTGATCCTACCTATCCTCTGGTCGTTGGCGGGCTCCTCCCCGCTGAGGAACGCTTCGGCTTCGTGCAAGTGCGCATCAAGCGTCACCGCTGGTTCGCACGCACGCTCAAGAACAATGACCCTCTCATTATCTCGGTAGGGTGGCGTCGCTTCCAGACGGTGCCGATCTACTCTTTGGACGACCACTCGATTCGCATGCGCATGCTCAAGTACACACCAGAACACATGCATTGTTACGCCACGTTCTATGGGCCTGTTTCCCTTCCAAACACCGGCTTCTGCGCGTTTAATTCCCTCGATGGCTCCGCACCAGGTTTCAGGATCAGCGCAACGGGCGTGGTTCTCAATATCGATCGGTCGGTAAAGATCGTGAAGAAGATCAAATTGACAGGTGTACCATATAAGATCTACAAGAATACGGCGTTCGTGAAGGACATGTTCACCAGCGCACTGGAGGTGGTCAAGTTCGAGGGTGCAAACATCAGGACAGTCTCGGGGATTAGAGGACAAATCAAGAAGGCTATGCCGAAGCCGGATGGAGCATTCAGGGCGACCTTTGAGGATAAGGTGCTCAAGAGTGGTATGTTCTTTGTCCCGTATCATCGTGTTTCGGTCACTGACATTCTTGTCAGACATCATCTTCCTCCGAGCCTGGTACTCTGTCCAGCCGCGCAAGTTCTACAATCCAGTCACATCCCTCCTACTCTCAGACAAGGGCCAGTGGACAGGCATGCGTCTCACGGGCCAGGTGCGGCGCGACGAAGGACTCAAGACCCCGCTCGACGTCAACTCGACTTACAAACGCATCGAGCGACCCGCCCGACGCTTCAACCCTCTCATCGTACCAAAGAAGCTTCAAACTGCCCTACCGTACGCCTCCAAGCCCAAACTCATGCTCCCGCAGCGCGGTCCGACATACCTTCAGAAGCGTGCAGTGGTCATGGAGCCCGAAGAACGCAAGGCGGTTGCGCTGCTGCAGCAGATTCGGGCCCTGCGCAAAGACCAGGTTACGCGGCGAAAGGAGAAGAAGGACGAGAAGAAGACGGAGAGGCAGAAAAAGCTGGCGAAGGAGGAGGCCTTCAAGAGCGATAAGGAGAAAGAGAAGAGGAAGGAGTATATGAGGGTTGCTGGACAAAAGAGCAAACGGGCGGCAGAGATGGAAGAAGGAGGACGTGGCAAACGGCGGAAGACCTAACCTCTCCAAATCTCGCTTTGTCTATTTTCTCTTTCATACATCAATATACCTGTATTATATGGCACCACCCCAGATAGCACCAATTGTTCATCTCTCGTTCGAAGGTGCGAGCATAGGAATGGAGCTTGCCATTGATCGTGATACGTTCGTTACACAGATACGGTACTCATACACCGCCAACCGCCTCGAAAGAAAATAAATACCTTCAACCTTTCCAAACGGCGGGTCCAGCTGTGAACGGGTCATGCGTCAAGTAGAGTATCGATTTTAGAACACCAAAATCCTTACGAGCTTGATAACCAGAGTAGCCGGTCGGGAGGGCATAGATGTCTACACAATATTAGACGCCAGATATCCTCAAGAAGTCACGACTCACTGAGAAGAATTCCGGGGTCGGTGGCAGAGTAAGCACCTTCGGAAACAATTAGACCAAGCTTCGAGAAAGTTCGGTTCATAGACATAGTACTGACCTGGGAAGGACACTGTTGGACTGGGGGAGCCATTGCCTCCACCGACAACGTTGAGCTGAGCGCAACCAATGTAGAACTGAACACAAGGGATCAACTCAACCATCGACAGATCTGACTGTTCGTCGAACTGACCTGAGCACCTCCGGCACTGCCAGCTACATGCAAGGCGATTTGTTCGCCTGATCGTTCATTCATATTAAGAGCCTGCTGATGTACTTTGGAGCCCTACAAGTAGCTTACCTCGCAGGAGATATTGCCTGTAAAAAATTTCGTCAGGCTGACGGCAGTTGCAAATGCGCGGAGGGCTTACCCGTTGGGTGTATTCTTGGGGATCGTGAAATTGAACTGCCAGATGTCTATATTGCAAGGTACCCATTAAAAAGCTACTTGAAGGAAAGAAGAGGACGCTGCTCACTTTCTGAGTCGAAGATCAGACCTGTGCTCGCGGTCCATCTAGGTGACCATTCCCAGATCTTGAACCTGAATAGATACTATGTGGATTTCCATCAAGGACTTCCTATCATATAGTAACATACCATGTCTTGCCCAAACCAGCAGAATTCGAGTTGGCAGCAGGGCTCGCTGGCGTCATATATGCAGAGAAGTACTGATCATTAGACAGTCAATGTGGCGCTGTGGATAAGATCGTTTCAAGAGACGCACTCCGGGATGACCCATAATAGCGCCGGCCTTGAACCCGACTGTGGATCCTGCAGTCACGGTTGCGATCCCTGCAGAAGTTGCGGCCGTTGAATCGAGCTCGTAACACCGGATTGCGGAGCTTGTGACGTCGGTGACCTATACGAAGAATGGTTATATACACGTAGAAAGATGGATGCATCGGTGTAGACGTACGGGTCCCGAGGTATAGTGATTGGCAGTGATCCGCACATATTGCCAGTCGGTGGACAGGGTATTGTTCACATAGAGGTCAGGGAACGTGTCTGTGAACGATGTCAGATGCAATGTTCGACCTTACGAGTCTGACGGATGGTAGGTACAGTGGGCAGTGGCGAGCTGCCCTGCAAAGGCAGCGAGAAGTACGAGATATTTCCGCATCGTTTCGGCGCAGAGATGGGGAAGTGCCAAGGAAAAGTCGGAGGGTGTTGCCTTTTAAGCATTCAAGGAAGGTTATCATCATGAGACACTATTACGGCGATTTCATGGACCGACAATTCAGCACCCAAGTCACTGCGCACTAACAAGACTTGGGAGGAGCAGAGAGGCACATGGCGAAGATTGATACCGCCTCGGTTACGAGCAGAAGGAATGGTCATTTGCGCGTTACGACAGGATGGGCTTACCGAATTACATCCGGGATTCTATGAAGTCCCGATAACGACTTGTGTATTGATGCTCCAAAGTGGTCTGGTGCTAGAGTGGCGTGACACAGAACAACAAGGTTGAGGTGGTATTGGGTATACTTCTGTTCTTGTTAGTCGGTCCGTTCGGTCCGATGACCTGTTCATGAACAGTTTAGTGACGAGAAATACAAGGCATAAGAGTGCATAAGGTCTCAAGGGCCGCCACATTGACTTGGGAGATGCGACCTGACATGGCCGAAGTCACCGGTCACTGATTCTTTACTTTGGGTACAACTTTAAAAGGTTTGTGATATTGTACGGCCAGCAATAAAGAAACAAAGTAAAGTCCAAAAAGTATAATTACCGAATACGGTTAGTAGTATGTAGTTTCCTCGAAAACATAGGGTATCGATCATGACAGAATCTGTTGTGTTCAAGTCAACTACCACAGTATATACGGAACCGCAAAACTGACTCACAGCTAATAAGACTATGGCGACGACCACGGCAAGGACCAGCATGAGACAAGCAGCACGACGGCCTGCTTTCCGTTGGTACTCGTGTGCCGTTGTCAGCTCCTGCGAGGCAGCGCCTGTGTCGTCCCTCACGGAGAAAATGTTGTTGCTTATGTCGTCTAGCAAAACGACGTCAACCACCATGATTTGGTAGAAAGGAAAAGCACTCACCGATCATTTGACCCTGTTCTCCAACAAGTGTTCCCAAATCTCTGAATATCTCAGCGAGCTCGTGCATTCCGCTCTCAATTTCCCGAATCTCGGCCTCGCGCTCTTGAATAAGTGATTCTTGATATGCAAGTTCGTGCGGTGAGAGCTGCTGCTGGAGTATTTGGGCCTGGCGCAGAACGTTTGGGTTCTCCTCGGACCTGTGGAGGTGTTAGTTCTGGCCGGAAGATAAGATATGTGGCGCTGTAGTTACGGGGATTCTGATGGGTGCTCGTCTTCTACTGCTAGCTTGACGCCTTGGACGACGGTACGCTGACGTTCGGCGCTGACTTGCTGAGCGCGTTGGAAGGCGGCAACTGAGAGCTGGAGGTCGTGGGATGTCTTCTGAAGGGCTGTCTTCTGCTGAGGCTACGGAAATAAAACAAAGTCATTTTTAGACTAGCATGGATACAATGGATACTCGTACAAGTGAAGCCTGCAGCGCTGATAGCTTCTTGAGGTCCTCCGACCCGCGTTTCGCCATCGCACGAGTGGTTTCGGTGAGGTCATGTCTACACAAGTCCGCCATGAGCTACAAACAGTACAAGGCCCCGAGTAGTACACGCACAGTGATTTGCGCAACGCAGCAGAGTCCTTTCCCGTCCCAAGCTGATCAACGAGTTTGAGAATCCCCTGGACGTTTGCATTCATCTTGAAGACCTGTAGGGACAACGAAGACTGGAGAGAGAGAAAGGAGGCATCTTGGGGGTTCGATGAGGCAGACGGTGAGCGCTGCGGGTGGCTCACGCCCGCTTCGATGTCCTGGAAGCTCATTGTGGAGAGTGGCGACGAACAAGAAATGTCACTGCGCCTGACGTGCGTAACGTCACATGATTACCGGCCTATTCGGGCCCGCTGCATTTTGTCTTTGTTCCGATTCGTAGTACTTAAAGTAGCTTCAGTGCACGAGGCATTACGATTTTTATAACCTCCATGATATATCTCAGATCACTTGACGACATAAAGTCCCTCCAGTTACCCTGCGACGCGCTCTAAAGGAAGCTAATCGACCTTGACACTTTAATCAGCAGCTCAGCCACTTTTAGCGTTGGACACTCAAAGTTGTTCGCTTTCGAATACTTTACCTCGGTCTCTATTGATGGCCAGCGACATCTCTCTCGACACCGACCACGACCACGACTTGTAGCTTCCGGAATAGAGCTACTTGCACCATGTCGCTTCCTATCCTACCGCAAGAGCTGATCAGTGACATCGTTGACCACCTCCACGACGACCCAGCGACACTCAGGTCCTGCGCAGTGGTCTGTCGAGAATGGCTCTCACATAGCCGTTTCCACATCTTCCATCGCATAGTACTACAGCCACCTCAACCGACCAGAAGTTTCTTTACATGGACCAGAAAGTCGGCGGCACACCTTTTGCTCCGGGCCATACAGAGATCACCGGAGATTGCTTCATACATTCGAGACGTGGATATAGTTGAAGGTATTGGAGCGGGGGAGTGGATGATCAACGAGAGGGCGCTGGTTCCACTCCTGCTTCTCATGAAGAATGTCCAGAGGTTCCAGCTTCGCCGCTCAGCTGCATTATCCATAAACTGGCCAGCATTATCATGGGAATTCAAGTCCACCATCCTCCATATACTCACATCACCGTCGCTATGTGAGCTGAACTTTGGAATGCTGTCGTTCGCGAGCTCGGAAGAGCTCAGGCGGCTCCTCGGATACTCGAAGAATCTCCAGGCGGTCTCCCTTGATCATTTGCATATCTTCGAATCGTCAGACCACCTCGCTCCTGCAGGAAACGATCTCGATACAAGTCGCGTGCCCTTAGATGCGCTGGTGCTAGGAGCTCGTACTTCTCCCTTGATAGTCGGATGCCTTCTGCATCCACAATCCATGTTGGACGTTGCCTCTCTCCGACATCTGAGTATATCAATGTCGGACAACTTTGGCGAGTTCGCTCGTCTTTTGCGGTCTGCTGTTTGCTTGGAATCACTAGATCTTCTTTTGATGAGCGATAGTGAGGATTATCTCTTGAAATTGAACTTCCATGAGCACTTACATGCCCCCACAGTCGATCTTGTTGCATACCAGCGCCTACCCTCTTCAGAACGCCTCGATCTTAGCCACAATCCCTACATTGCCACACTCTCAGTGAGGATAGACGTCATACAGCGTCAAGATGACCCCCTCCCATGGTTAAACGGGCTCTTATCGACCTTCACCAGGCCGAACAACCTCCGAAAAGTCCACGTCGTGTACGGCCTGTATCTCCCCTCACCCTACATGGACCGCTCCGTCAATACGACGATCTTTGCAAACTGGCAGGAAATCGACGCGACGCTGACAGGCCCTGTGTTCGACTCCCTCGAGAAGGTTTGGCTGGAGTTCTCCCTTGAGAACCCGATTGGATTCGATGTGGCACCGAGATTTTTGAAGGAGGTGGATTTGAAGAGCCCCGCGTTACAGTCCAGTGATCGGTTGGTGGTGCAGGCATTCGATACGAGCAGATGAGGGTGTTTGGTGATCGATATTTACGGACCGACGAGTTTTCAGACGTGGTTGCCCGCCCTTTTTCTTACGTAGCCGAACTTTTTGTAGAGTCCGCATTTCTTCGGAGCTTCACCGACATTCGCTCATGTTTGAAGGGTGCGCGTTTGATATGAAATAATAAACCTGGCTCCGCTGATGAAGGGCGCATATGAAACGCGTGGCTTGGGGTCAGCGGTAAATATATGTAAGGCATACCGACCTGGATGAGATGGACATCAACAGAACTTGCAATCAACTCTCTCAAGAGAAAAGCATGAGCCTCGATTCTTCCAATCTCTTCGCTGCCTTCACGGCCTACTATCTATCCGAACGATGTCTTCGCACCGTGGTCTCCAGATACTTCCATCACCCCGAGTTCCGCCACAGGCTGCGGGCGTCCCGCAAGGACACAGTGTATTTTGGCATCCTACTGGGTGCCTTCATCTCCCTCTTCTCGTTCCCATTCTGCAGCAGCGCACTGTGGCAGCATGTGACGCTTCCGTACACTCGTGCAGGAAGCGACCCGGGTATGGGCCTAGCCGCGAACATATGCATTACGACGCGCGGTGTCCTCTGGGTGTCTGAGCTCAATCGCCTGGATATGTATCCCAGCTATGTCTACCACCATCTTGGATCAATCGCCATGGTCCTCACGGCATTTCAACTCAACATCCCGGAGATCCTCCTCCTTCCATTTACGACGCTCGTCAGCGAGATCCCGGGAGACCTGGTATGGATCCTGGCGGCCCACCAGGAGTTGGACTCGCAGTTTTTGGGAAGCACGAGATGGGCAAGGCGCAGAGAGAAGCTGCAGAGCGTAAATTTTTGGGTCTATAGCATGATGAGGGTTCCAAGCATCCCGGCAATTGCGTACACAGCCGTACGGCTGACGAGACGAGATGAGGGGCTGTGGAGCGCGTCACGGACCAACATACTTTTCGTCTCGGTCTTTTTCTTTCTTTCGGTATATCTTGGATGGATTGTTGTGTATCTCAGGAAACATAGGCAGGCAAGGGCTAGTACTTAGTGGGAGGATGGTGATGGTTGAGGGAGGGAAGTGATTTGGTTAATTAGAGGCTTGGAACTAAACACTGTGCCGACGCAATGACGTTACGATGCCGGGAAAGTGACTTGGCCATTTTTGCATATTTCAACATCACAGCATATTATTTTCTCGTTCATATCAAGCCCCATCTCCTCGAATTCACCCCCGTCGCGGACACCATAGACTGTAAAATCGTTCATCAGCTTCGAGCATGTCACTAGCGCCCCGAGCGCTGCGTAAATTGCGCATTATCGCCATACCTTTGACACGCCCAAAAATCGCGACACGACAGGACGCGGCTGCTTCTCGAATATTGACATATTATCAGTTCCAAATCGGTTTCCCGCAAAAATTTGCATCGGCGGAAGAGTCAGATAATGGGAAGCCGCAGTCAAGATGGATGCCGGAAGGAGGTATCATGAAGTGGGTTACGACGAAGGCTGGTGATACATGGGCAGGTTTTGGCAAGGCCAAGGGTGGCTGGAAGGTTCATTTTGTCTGAACGCGTTTAACCGCTGTCTAACCATGCCGTTATGTTGTAGTTGAAAGTGTATCAAGGCGGGGAACGTCTGGTGGACCGGCTCGAGTTTGAGGAGCTTGCGTTGAAGGGCATCGACCCGTCATTAGGACCTACCATCACCCAACCCGACGTGCCTGCTAGTGGAGAAGTTACACAAGCCGTGCAACAAGAAAAGGTCACCGTGCGTCCGCCCCCACATCTCGTTTGGCATGCGCTTTACGTTTGCTCCAGATTCCTCTTATATACCCTCCTTCAATCAATTCTGGTCCTGTCACTTTGGCAGAGCTTCGCGCACTAATTGCGTACCGGACGCCTCGCCATAAAAAAGGCTTCTACCTTTGGATGATTATTGCACCGTTTACTGCACCGTTCATGATTATTCGTGAGCCTGCTTCGACACGTTTAGAAATTGTTTGTGCTCATACAGATTAAAAGCTATCATTCCTAATCTTCCCTTCTTCTTTTGCGCGTGGAGATCGTGGTCACATTATAAAGGTAAAACCTCGATATTAACTACGGCTTGGTATCATGCTCATTTTGTTTTCCCTGTAGCTTATAGAGCATCACAGTATCTGCAAACCCTCCTAGACAACGATGCACTCGTCCCCGAAGCTAGTGAAGCACTCGATACAGTATACATAGATTATTCACCCGACAAGACCACACCTCGGGATGAAAAGTCGGAGGGTGGTACGGACAGGGCTTCCTTCACACAACAACACGAGGTTCTTCTTACTCGCGATGCTGTCCCGACGATCCTTGATACCTTCAAACTCAAGCCAAGCTCTGGTGCAGATCTGATGCGTGCTGTGGAGCAGGCTAGGGTGAGAGTGCACAGCGGGAGGGGCGTTCTATAAGCGCTGGTACGCCGAGCTTCACCTCTTCGTTTTATTAACGAAAAGATTGTCAACCTATTTTTATTGTACTCAGCCCCTATATATCTAGACAGTGTAATGTATAAGAATTCACACCCGCGGTCTATCATAAAAAAATAGAAGCCGTGGATGGTTCCATTCATTTGGAATTATGTATGTAGTCGTACAAATACAGGTCGTCCTCCATAAACCCACCAGAAGAGACACGAACAGAGAAATCCTGACTATGGAAAGGCATATGTAAGCCGCACCAGCACGGCCTTCTTGCCCTCAGTGCGGTACGTTCCCTAGATATAGATGGTGATAAGTAGATGATAGCAAGACGATGACAGAGTTTTTCGAAATTATCGATATGTGGGTATGTATATAGGTGTGTCGACGGGTATCACGAGTTGGTGGTTGTGCGATAGTTGGCATCGTTCGAGCGTCGTTTTTAGCCTGTACCGTCCTCATCTTCCTCATCGTCGTCATCCGAATTGTCGGGAGCGTCAGCATCCAATTCTCCTTCCTCGTCGCCTTCCAATCCTTCTCCTTCAGCATCATCATCCTCCAGTTCTTCGTCGGCGTCACTAGGCAATGTTTCCAGGTGGACGAGGGTCCCATCCTCAGCCTCCCATCCGTACTCGACCAATCTATCCAGCACCTTATCCGTGCCTTTCCACCTCTCGTTCCATTTCACGATCCATCGCGAAACACCAGAAACAGGGACACCCGTCACTCCACCGTTGCATTGATGTCGATGTGCCGTCCGAAAATGGGTGTGCCTGAACTCCATTAACTTCGCAGTCTTCATGCCCGAGAGCCCTGACATCTTCAGGGTTTCAAGCAGGGGAAGAACAGGCACACGTTGGATGACGGGCGGCGGCAGCGAGGTGGTACGGCTCGGGCATGGGGAGTGGTGAGCTTTGGAGCATAGTTTGGACGGCGTTACCCTCAGCACTACATCCGGGCTGCTCGCAGTGTCGTTTTTGACCTCGACGTCCATTTCTTCCATGAGCACGTCTATGAACGATTCGCTGATGCTGGCGAAGTGAACCTCGAGAGTGCGAAGCTTGTTAAGCCCGCGCAAAAAATGACGCAGACTGTCGGCGCTGGCTTCCAGAGCGGTGATGACAAGGCATTCGAGCCTTGAAAAAGAGGGGAAGGGGAGGCGGGTGAGACAGAGTGGGGAGGGCGAAGATGGGGGTGTAGACGGCCGGGGACGTTGTTTTGCGTCGGTAATGAGCTCGACGAAGGGAGTAAAGTCCTGGTCTGGTAAATCCAAACTAAGACGTCTGAGCCCGGGTAGGACGAGACGTCCCATGAGCCGCACGAGGTAGTCTGGGTCTAGGTCTGTTAGGCTCAGATTTTCAAGTGACTGGATGGTGATCTGCTCCCTGTTCGTAGGCCAGATGAGTTTTGTGTCCCCGTTTGCTACTCGCGGCCCAGAGTAATGGAGTGACAGCGTTTGTAGGTCTGGACTGTTACGCAGCATGTTCTCCCAGTACTCGTATGGAGGCCGTATCTTCTCCGGATGAAGCGCGAGCTCGAGGGTGTGAAGTTGCGCAAGATAGGGGCTTTGCTCCCATGGGAGGTTAACGCCGATCAGGGATATGTTTTTCAGTCGAGGGAGGTCATTACTGAATACCATCACTGGGGGCCGGTACGTCGCGAGATAAAGATTTTGTGACGTCAAATAGTCCTCGAAATGGTATAGCTGGAGTGTTTCGAGGTTTGGAGCGGGGCCACATGTACTGAGGTGCTGCCGAGCAGCAGCCTTACACTCGTGGTCGCGCACCTTGAGGTGGAACGCACGCCATCGTTTCACATGGGGGCAGATAATATCAAATATTTGCAGTATCTCCTCCCTGCAAAGAGTGACTCCTGGTATGTGTTCCCTTTCTGCGACGGTGTCAACTAGAATGTCGAAGAGATGAGGAGAGGGCAGACAGCGGGACATGTACTCCTGAGCGCGCGCTATGTGCGCGGGTTCGCGAAAATGAAGCATATTCCACAGGGACGATGTCCCTAACGCAATTCGCCTCCAGTGCCGACAAACGTGAGAGACTAGAAGTTGGAAATTGGACGAGGGAGTCGCATAGTAGTCCTGGTCTGGTTTGAGGAGAAATGGAGTCCCAGCGTACGGGTAGTCATAGAGCGCACCCAAAACAAATACACGAGTCAAGAGTTCGATGGGCAAAGAATAGATGCTGGCGCGTCCGAAAGGGTAAGTGTGCATAAGGGAATTGTAACG
Organism: Tephrocybe rancida; assembly: GCA_018858115.1. Lineage (NCBI taxonomy): Eukaryota > Fungi > Basidiomycota > Agaricomycetes > Agaricales > Lyophyllaceae > Tephrocybe > Tephrocybe rancida. The sequence continues at coordinate 105,676 of JABCKT010000008.1, forward strand.
TGGTTCTTGTGCATGGGTAGTAGTAGAAGAATGGTGGGCATCTTGAAGTAAGGTTGGCACCAGAAAGGGGTGGGGCTAGCCGCGGACATCTGGTCATTAGAATGATATTGGAAGGATAAGTCACAAGTGAAATTTCCCACCGAGGACATTGAAGGCATTCTAGAAGGCATTCTAGGAGAGCGGGGCGTAGTAGTCAGTAGGTGAAGTAACAGTGAACGGGCTGAACAAGGGGGTTAGTCCCGGGACAGTCAGGCGCTCTTAGTGGGAGAAAGACAAAAGTGAAGCCATTAGGTCTCATGGAAATAGGAAGTTAGTAAAAGGGTCCTTGTTCAGTTCACCCGTCAATTCAATCGCACACTTGCGATCAAATATGTAATTGATTGCCTTTTTCGTTCTGCTTCTCGTTATTCGAGGCTCTCTTCCTCCCAGGCCTCCGTCAATCTGATCCACAATCCGCCTCCTGACCCTCATTGCTTCAGCGGGAAAGTTTAGCCCGGAGTCATCACCAAAACCAACTCTGAGCATCGCAGTCAACTCTCACGTCGTCTATCTTGGGCACATCATGAGGCAGATCCGACCCATTGACGCAGGGTCACTCATCTAGCTATTTGAACTCTCTCATGACCTCGTTGGGGTAAGGTACAACTAAGGTAGGCGTATAGGGTAAGGTTGATGAAGAGAAGGCCGAATCGGATGATGAATGCATATCTCCGTTACCACAGCTCTGCCTTCACTGCATCTGTTTGCCGCCGGGTTGGATCGACTTCGACGTCAGTGTCTGATACCAACTCCCTCGAAGGTTGTTCACAGATGAAATCAGCACAATGGCTACGTGCATAGCACATAAACTCGTCAGATCATTGGACAGGCCTTAATCGCTCTCACATTCGCCAGATATAACCTCTTTAAATAGCCCGCTCCCACCCATAAAGAATATCTCCAAAAATATAGTCAGCCCAATCAGAAACTGCTTCGCTTCTGCGCGGCGGTCTTGCTTCTCTTTGCTTCCTTTCCTTCGACTTGGTTTCAATATTCCTTGTGCAGGTCGTGGACACTGCCACGCGATCACCTGTCGTGACCCCGTCATGTTCTGGACATGCCTCTATATGTAACCAAACCTCCCAGCCATACGAACTTTGACAGATCGGCGGCGTTCGAACGTAAAGAAGCCCCTCTATGGAAGGTTATTGCGTTGTCAGAGACTTCCATCATACTCATACCCCGCCCCTACAACCTTCACGAATAGGTTCGGGTTTCAAGTGGGACATAAAGCTTGGAAGAAGTTAAAGAGTGATGCGATTGGGGTGTTGTACAGATGCAAAGATCGGTCGTAGGTCATGAGGCCATGTGTAACCATATGCATAATCATAATCATAGATATCCAGTCGCCCAGAGCCGCCCCCTCTCATCCGAGTCTTCTTTGCATATGTCCTTGACCCACATGAATTTGAGCTTGTGTTGCAAAGTGAGGTTGTCCTTGTCCTGCATAGTGAATTGGGTCCTCGGAAAATGCAGATATTGTGGGAGGCGCTGGCCGCTGCATGTGCATTTGCATTGCAGCCGTCGTAGCCATGACCATCTGCTCGTAGAGCTCCAGGATTTGTGTGGCCACTTTGTTCATGACCAATGATAGCTGCTCCTGGGTCCGTGGGTTGTTAAGCACAGTCATTTTGCCTTCGAGCTTTTGCATTATGCAACCGAAGGCAAACTGAAACTCGCGTAAGTGGCCTGGTCCATCGGGGTGCTGGTACCAATAGTCGGGCCCGATGTGGTGAAACATGGCGGCGACCGCGTCAGCGTGTTCTACAGAAAGGAAATTTGACATCAGAGTCTTCAGGCAGTTGTGAATGTCCTTAGTATCGAGGAAGCCCCTTCTGAACAGCTGCCCGATAGCAACTGCGAGCATAAGACCAGACGCCACGAATTTGGGAGTTGCACGATCGTAGGAGATTGCTTCCTCGTTCTCATTCTAGGCCCGAAGAAAGATATAGTCAGTTGGAGCCCCTGAGACGTTTCGAAGGGACTTACAGCGTCCCAAACACTGATGAAAGTGCCGAGAAGAGCTTCCTTTAAATGCCATTCAAAGGTATTCGCTACCTCCTCGCTTCTCATGCGCTTGAACTGCCAATACAATCTCAACATAAAGGTCAAAATGGCTTCGATGTCGTCAGCCGTTGCCTCCGCAAAACGCCAGCAAAACTCTTGCGCAAGCTCTGCAATTTGTTCAGGAGTCCAGGCTTGAGCGGCGACGACGATAAGAGTCTGATTGTGGTTGTCCTCTATAGGGGGTCGTGTGGCCAAATTAAAGGTTCTTTTCCACCTGGTTATACGGGGTTGGAGCATCGTGCCGGGGTCAGGACGGAGGAGCCGGCGCGACTTTGGTGACGGTTTTTTTGGGACGAATGGAGCTGCGTGGGGATTGAGATCGTCTTCTGGGATAGGGCGGACTAGTGAAGAGAAGTCAGGACAATCGCCTTCATAGAGTGATGAGTCTGAAAGCGCGCCCGGGAGGCAGTTGGGCTTTTCGGTAAAGACTTGGCGGATGTCATTATCCTCTAAGGTAAACGCGCTCGAGGCAGTGGAGTTTGAGGGGGAGGGGGAGGAAGGTACGGAGTGCCAGACTTCGTAAAGTTCTCCTTTTTCGGGCCATTGATATGGTGGAGGGTTTCCGATTGGAATACAGAGGTCTTCGGCTTGGGGGAACATATCAAGGTTCGTGGGCGTAACTTGAAGGGTTTTATGAACTTGAATCGTGCGGCTAGAGCCTTTATAGAGGGACCCATATCGGCGCTTTGATTTCGAGAACAAAATACCACAACAAGCAGAACAAGGACTTGCGCAAAGACCTTAACAATAGTCCAAGCGGTGGCAACGGTAGAGGTGTCCAGTCAAAGATGATGTTGATCAGCAGAAGCAAATACAATAGATTCCTATGCAGATTGGTAGTAGAGGAATGGAAGCCGTTGACATTTGGACGGGGCGGCCTCACAGAACAAAGTACAAAAGCCCCAAGACCACACCTTATTCAAATATGAGTCAAACATTTGCTGAGAGCAGATATTGTGGTTGATGAGTGTACTATTGGGTTAAATGCTTGGCCCCCTGCCACGAATTATCCAAGCATTGGATTGCGGTAACCAAAGAAAAGAGACTCGAGACATGGTTGTGTTCGGAGAAATTGAAATTGGTCAGGCGTCCAAACGGGTCTAGCCACGTCTAGTATACGTAGTTAACGAACCGATCAATCAACACACGTGATGATCGCGTCAATTAGATCCCCAACACTTGTGGTCGGAACTTGCACCAGCTGCAGCTAGACCATGAGCAGCGTATATTTTCCAGCCCATGTCGTCCTCGTCCTTCGTCGCATCGTCAACGTGATATCATCTCTCTCAATTTCCAATCAGTATATTCTTCTCAAGCAGGCTCAAGCCGAAGAGGAACGCACAAAACTTCAGGCGAACCCCAAAGCATCTTCTCAAAGGATTCTTGATATTCAAGGGCGAGAATGGCCACGGTGGAACTCGTTCAGCGAATGGGAATGGCCTAGGACGATGAGATCCGTTAGTTCTCCAAGCAGCGTCGATGGTATGTAGCAATGTGCCTTGTCTCATAGCATCGTGGCCTAAATCTACCCAGGGTCCAGTTCACGATGGTCATGGCTGTCTACTTTCACTCAGGTTGAAGTACCAATGTACCCAAGGGATCCACCGCCACCTTTGAAGCCACAGAAGAGGGACAGGGCACCGATGAGGGTGCCTCCAAAAGAACCGACGCAAGGTCCGGTACCTCTTGACACAATCCATCAGTTGATGCAGAACCCCACACTGCACAATCCCCTTCGTACCCCCCGATATCCTATAGTGCTTTGTCATGGTATATCCTGGTTGTTTTGCTCTGATCACACCCGCTAATTTGGATGCAGGACTCTATGGATTCGACTCGCGTGGACCACTCAAGTTTCCTAGCATGCGGATGCACTACTGGTCGAACGTGCTCAACGTCCTCCGCGACACGGTTGGCGCAGAGGTCATTGTCACGTCGGTCCCAGGGTCAGTGCTGCTGTTGATTTTCTTAAAGCCTCACTAACGGTACACTATCCAGGACCGGCTCCATCACGTCGCGTGCAGAGATCCTGGACAGGCAGCTGCAACACAAAGCACGCGGACGTGGCGTCAACTTTCTCGCGCACTCTATGGGTGGCCTCGACTGCCGCCATCTCATCACGCACATTAAACCCGAGGTGTACGCGCCGCTGTCGCTCACAAGCATCAGCACACCTCACAGAGGCAGCCCGTTCATGGACTGGTGCGCTGTGCGTATTGCTGATGCTATTCGCGTCCTTGAACTCACTTTTTCCTCAGGAATACCTCGGTATTGGCAAACTACTGGATCGGGCAGAGTTGCCCCCGTCTAGCACAACTGTAAAGCCCAAGGATGTGCCGTTCTCGCTCTCGCTCAGCAGCCTGCCAGCGTCCTTCACGAGCCTCCTACTCTCTATCGTCGATTCGCCTGCGTACGCCAACCTCACGTCTCACTACCTTAATGAAGTCTTCAACCCTCGCACGCCCGATGATCCCACCGTCAAGTACTTCAGCGTTGCGGGCCGCATGGGCGGCGTCAGCATCTGGCATCCGTTCTGGCTGCCGAAAATGGTGTTGGATGGTGTGGAGGAGAAGCACCGCGGTAAACTAAAGGCAATTTGGGAGGGGGAGACGAACGTTGGGGGCGGGACACCGCTCTGGGCACAAGAGAGGGAATGGGGCAACGACGGGCTGGTCACGGTACAGAGCGCGCGCTGGGGCGAGTTTTTGGGGATTATGGAGGGGTGTGATCGTGAGTTTTTCTTTTCGTCTATGTACGGAATGCAGGTTGATCATGCTTGCAGATTGGGAGATGAGAGGTGCGCGGGGGATCGAGTTTGGTGTTGACCTGCCAGGGATCCCTGCTATTGGGCTGGGCGTAAGCACGGCAGGGCACCGGGTACCCTCGGGGGATGGGTGGGGACTGCTGGAGTGGGCAAGGTTCGTCGGAGCGTGGAAGAAGGAGCAGAAGATACAGGCAGATGCTGCTGCACAGGTGCAGGAGGTGTGGGATGTGCACACACCGACCCCTACAGGAGCCAAGACGCCCGGGGAGGAGAGGGAGGAGGAACGGCAACGAGAGAGGGAGAGAGATGATGCGGTTGTGAAGTCGTCCACTGAGAGGCTGTCGGCAGTCGTGGACTGGCTCACGGAGCAGGTGCCGGGACCCGCTCCCGAGAGCCGGAAGAGCAAGACCGCGGGCTCTGAGGGGGAAAGGGAGATGACGGAGGACTCGCCGCGGTCGATGATGCAGAAGAGGATGGACCAGGAGGGAAGGACCAGGATGAAGAACGAGCTAGCCTCAAAGAAGGACTTGGAAAGGTTCTATGTGGCCCTCTCAAGGAAATTATACGACGAGGGGCTATGACCTACTTCGTCTTCGCCTGGTGCACACCGCATCCTGAATCCAGACGTTCGTCTTACTCGACGAGGGGAATAAAGTCCTGGTGAGAGAGACTCCCGAACCTCTGCTATGTAATGGCACCGCCGAAATGTAACTACTGTATCAATAGACTGTATTGTAGGATAATGGAGTTATCATCATGATGGATTCGTACTGTGTTTGTGAACTTTTTGGTGGCCAATTAGTCTGAGTATACGTTGACGTTGACGTGCCAGCTGGTTTGTCCGAGCCGCGTCGGGGGGCTTGTGCACCGTATATACGATACTGTCCGGGTGGTTGATATTCAATTGTAGCACTGAGACTGCAAAGCTTGTTGGAGGATCCTTGGACCTTACGATACGGTCGGATCGAGCCAGAACGATTGAGGCAATTTTACAACTTAGACTACTAGTGTTGATCTGCGCCACTCATAGAAGGAAACCCCATTAACCGTCGGTTTCTTTGAGTATAGTAAATACAAGACAGAGGGGGCGATAGAATTAACTCAGAATATACGTTCCTGGGCCGCTGCTAAGTACATACTCGGATGAGCTCTCCGCAATCGAAATACTACTCTACTTATCCCTGACTTATCCAAGTTCTACCATGCCGTCACGGCATTGAAGCTTGGTACAACCTCAAGGCGACAGCCCGAATCAAAAATTCCTCCCTCCCAACTTCCCCTCCCATGCCTGAACATGAGGCCCTCGGCTCCAACAAGGCAAGATTATGCCGTAGACAGGTCAAACGAGCGGTATGTACGGACCAAGTAACCAGACTGAAAGATAAGTAATCTTTAACGCCATCGTCCGTTTGACTCAGTGCACGAACTGCGCACATTCCTGCAAGAAATGCGATGATGCTAGACCATGTCAGCGTTGCGTTCGATATCACATTCCTGAGAGCTGTGTCGATGTCCAGCCCAAGGAGAGGTCTCGTAGATCTGTGAAGCACGGCAAGCAGAAAGAGATCAGTCGAGAACCTCCTTCAATCCCACCGCCAGGTACGTTTATCATGTACCAGTCCAAGCGTGTGTTGAGTTCCTCACACCAATACTATCCAATTTCAGACCCTATGATGCCAGTGGGGCCCAGCGGCGCTTCAACTTCGTCAGAGCCCGGTCACTTCATGCTTCCAGTGCAGGCCGCACCCATGATGTACCCGATGGCAATGCCGCAACCCGGTCCACTGGGGGCAGAATCATTCTTCCCTCATGGTCAGTTCGTTGCCCAAAATTTCGTGCTCCTGCCTCATCTATACTGTATCCACTGCTTCTCGACGGCGGCGTGGGCCAATGGGAGCCCTGGTATTGCTTCCGTCGTCCCATCGATCCCACAATCTTGAATCAAAACCACTCAAAACCGAGCTGAGGTGATTAGCTGAAGGACTCGGAGTTGTGGCTGCTACTACTTTATGGATGGCTGCCCGAGCAGGGGTAACATATATCCCTTACAGTTAAGAAGTCCACGTATTGTGCCCAAATTATGCCCAGAGCCTGCAGCAATGTCCGAGTCGTGTACGTTAACAGATTCATTCAATTATGGATACAGTATTGTTGCGTAGAGGACAGCTTGAGCTATGCCTTAACGCAATTCCAAGATGATCGTCGATGGCCTTGTTAACCTTTTAAACGCTAAGCTTAAGGATAGATCTCCTGTTCTGATCCAAAAAAGCCGCACGAAGAGTGTCCTTCAAGGCCAGTTTAATTGCCTGGCTTGATGCTAAACGTCGTACTGTAAGAGATGTTGAGGGGCGAGCATGATGATGGTTCTGACCAAACGTGTTCCAAACTTCCAGACTCATACGGGAACAGTTGGCATGATCAAAATGACCACATGCCCAAAAAGTCGAAGCTACCTTTTTCTAAAGTCGAACCGAAACACCTCATGCGGTGATTACCCTCATGCTTCTCTGCAAGCTAGTCAGAAGATTTTTCTTAAAAGGGCTCTCTTGGGAAGTCAGCCGCCCAAACCTTTTCAAATTCTGCCATATTGTCCACTGGCAAGTCTGCGATGCTGCAGCTGGCTACTATTCTCCTCGTTGGGGCCGCCCTCTTTCCGAATGAAGTGCTTGGTCTCTGGCCCATACCAAGGAACCTTCAACTGGGGACTACATTTGTGAAGCTTGCCCCGACATTCGATATCACTGTCAGCTTCAACGCGCCGCAGGACCTCCTCGACGCCGTCACCCGCACGAAGGAGTATCTTCAAACAGACAAACTTGAACGTCTTATCGTAGGTCGTGGGACGAACGACAGTGCAGCAGTGGGTCAAGCGCCTTCGTTGCATGGCCTTACCATATCCCTTCTGACGTCCACCGCGCCTCGTGCAATCGCGGAGGAAGCTGTTCTACCAATTGTAACGCGTAGCGAAGGGTACTCTCTTACTATTCCTGGTGACGGGAGCACTGCGACTCTCACAGCGAATTCGACCCTGGGGCTGTTCAGAGGCTTGACGACATTTGGCCAGCTATGGTATGACCTTACTGGCGTCACGTATACCTACCAGGCGCCGGTAAAAATAGTGAACGATATACCTGCATTTGTGAGTACTCACGAGAAGTTACCCAACGTGCTGCGGGTGACAAGTTTTCTTCCAGCCCTATCGAGGTTTCATGCTCGACACTGCCCGGAACTTGTAGGTCCTTCCTGGTTGAGCCGAAGTATAACTCTGACGATATATATAGCTTTTCCGTCGATGACATCAAACGGACTCTCGATGCTATGAGCTGGGTGAAGGTCAGCCTGCGTGTTATCTTTTCGTGTTCAGGCTCTGAAGATATCGCGCAGATCAATACTTTCCACTGGCATGTCGTCGATTCGCAGAGTTTCCCGCTTGACATTCCCGGCTTCCCGGAACTTGCAGGAAAGGGAGCATATTCTTCTAGCGAGACTTACAGTACTGCTGATGTCAAGGATATCGTGACATATGCTGGTGCAGTGCGTACAACGCGTTTTTGTTTTTGTTTCTGCTAACTCTGTGATCTTCGCAGCGTGGAATTGACGTATTGATGGTGAGTGCAACATTCTCATCAGCTCTCGAATGCAATCATAACTTTCGTAGGAAATTGACACACCAGGCCACACAGCGGTCATTGCCGCGTCACACCCCGAGCATATTGCATGCAGCCAGTCATCACCATGGACGGACTTCGCAAACGAGCCACCAGCCGGACAACTGCGCCTTGCATCAGCTGCTACCACCAACTTCACCTCTCAGCTCATATCCTCGATCGCCGGGACGCTGCCATCTTCTCTGTTCAGTACCGGAGGTGACGAGCTGAACACGAACTGCTATGCCAAGGATGCGCAGACGCAGGCCGACCTCGCTAGCAGTGGCCGCACGTTGGAACAGGCATTGAGCGTGTTTGTGCAGGCGACACACAAGTCATTGACTGATCTTGGGAAGACGCCGGTGGTTTGGGAAGAGATGGTTTTGGAACATACTGTGGCTCTTCCCCAGAATACGGTGGTTATGTATGTCTTGTTAAGGGACTTTGAACAATCTGCTGATTGTATAATTTGATAGGGTCTGGATATCCTCGAAGAACGCTGCGTCCGTGGCGGCAAAGAATTATCGGATCGTACATGCGCCTTCAGATTATTTCTATCTTGTAAGCGTACTTCGGCACCACGATTCTATACGATGCCTGACGTCTGCAGGATTGTGGTGCGGGTGAATGGCTTGGAAAGGATCCTACTGGGTTCGCGGACTGTTGTGACAGGTATACACGAATGCTGATCCCCGTTATGTTATAGAAACAGCTGGTGCGACCCGTTCAAGACTTGGCAAAAGGTGCGATTATGCCATCTGATGTGCAGGAGATAAAACTAACTTGAATGATAGTCCTATACGTTTGATCCCTTGGCAAGTCTCACGACTGCACAAAAGCCACTTGTTCTCGGGGGTACAGAGCCTTCTTTCTCGTCAATGCCCTACCTGCCTAACCTCTCGAACCTCTGATAGGACAACAGCTGTTGTGGACAGAACAATCATCGCCCGAAAACCTGGATTCCATCGTCTGGCCCAGGGCCGCTAGCTCTGCCGAGGTGAGCGCAATTATCCGATAGGTTTGTTTCGACATGCTCATTTGGTTATATGATAGGTTTTCTGGACCGGCGCCACACTTCCTGACGGAACAGCGCGCAATGTCGCTTCTGCATTGCCAAGATTGCACGACGTGCGGTATCGTATGGTTCGCCGGGGTGTTCGTGCGATTGCGTTGCAGCCGCATTTCTGTGCTCTGCGTCCGGGGGTCTGTGACCTTACGTCTTGATGTATAATGGTCTTGTACTTTGAAATGAAATATGCTCGTGAGCTACTTGATTCTTTCAATGTACCACAGGTTAAGGTACACAATGTGGGGCCGATCTTGAGTATCGCAAGATCGGAAGGGACATTTCAACAATCAACTTCACGAATAAAAGGGTATAATGGGCGACCTAGTTAGGTTCTCATGTTATCAACACACGCTTGTATCCAAGCACCGTACGAGGCAAAGAACTGATTGTCCTCGTGCAGCTTACAAAACTCTAGCAACGCCTGATAGCGATTACCCGCCGTAGACCCAGTAGCATGCAACATCTTTGCCAAGTCGATTGGGCAGAGGTATGGAGGCTGCCTGGAATCCTCTGCGAGGGAAGAGCTGCCCTGCATGGAACAGGCGTAGTAAACGCAGTGGTCCATGCCGAAACAGTGTCCGAGCTCGTGGCTTGCAGTGCGGCAGATGCGGCCTAGCCAGAGGCCAGAGAGCGCTGTGAGAGAGTGAGAGGAGAGCGAGAAGGTTACGAAGGCGGATAGTGCGGCGTGCATTGCGGTGCTTGAGGTTTGAGCTGAGGAGGTTGATGATGTTGTTGGGACTTGGGTATGAAGTTTTGCCTTCTTGGGACGCTTTGAGGGCAGGTCTGATAATGTGCAGCATTTTTGAACGTACTCGGTACAGTGAGATGCTGGCCAGGAATGCAGTTGGTCGACATTGTGTTTGGCGTCGAGAAGGGGGTGGTACCTTGAGGTGGAGATGACGGCAACGCGACTGCCTCCATAAGCACGACCGCAAACAAATTCGTCGTCGTCACTTTCGAACAAATCGTGATCGACGAGAAGGATCAGAGCATACGCGTCCTCTGGTAACATGCTAATTGCAGCATCGAGAAGATCGTCGAGGTTTAGCTGTGCCGCGAAAACGCCGTCCGGGGCAGCGCGGGTGCGAATGCCTACACATTCGGTCGTTATGTTGAGCCCAATGTACTTTGGAAGTTTAATTTTTGACTTTGATTTACTGACTGTTTCCCAACCCGTAAAACTGAGTTTTTTAGGTAGTGGTTTGACAGGAAGGCCGTGATAAAAAGCCTTCAGGTATTCAATCACGTCGTTATGCAATGGGGGTGTAATATTTGATGATAAGCTAAGCGGCTTCGGCTGCGTCCAAGAGCGAATAAAGTCGGCATTAGCGTCGACGTTTGGAGGCGCAGCAACATAGACCACATTCTTGTCTGGCGTTACGGGATTTCTGTCTTTCTCGCGCAGCCACGAGCGGAGACTCTGTGGTGGATATTTTGGATCTAGTGCGAGCTCATCATCGGGTAAAACAAGTGGGGCAGGAAATGTGGACGAAGACGCAGTTGGCACGTCTTTGTTTGTTCGTCCTGTCGGGAGGGTAGCTGCCACGAGTTTTTCGGCCGGCGCTCTATGATACCCAGCAGATTGAGGGTGAGTTGATGGTTCGTATGTTAGGGTTTCATGGTTGCAAGTCATGGAAAGGTTAAGGAGGAGTTGAAGGTAGGCGGACTTGGGAATGCCAGTGGGTAGGGCTCAGGGCTGCCATTGGTCGCGTCGGTCGCGACGGGATCACATGATGTGATTAGGTGATACGGTAAATTCCGACCAATGAGTGCGCCGTGAAATCCCGACGGAGTTGGTCTGGAAAAAACTCACCCTCAGCGTGGACAACGACGACGACGATGGTGTCTAGAACCGTCCTTAGCCGTGTTCTCAAGTCCGCTACTCGTAGTCCCGTAAGTTCGCCATAAATTACTCTGCTCGTCGTCTTACACGCCCCACAGCGTTCATTACGGACGTTTGCGACAGCACACAACCTTCCGGGACCTTTCACCGAGGTTTCAACTCTTTCCAATGGCCTCACTGTAGCCACTGAGGCGCAACCACATGCGCAGACCGCTACGGTCGGTGTCTGGATTGACGCTGGTTCGCGAGCGGAAACCGACAAAACGAATGGCACGGCCCACTTTTTGGAGCATATGGCCTTCAAAGGAACCGGCCGCCGCACACAACATTCTCTTGAGCTCGAGGTTGAGAACATTGGTGCCCACCTTAACGCCTACACTTCTCGCGAACAGACCGTGTATTACGCCAAGAGCTTCCGCAAGGACGTTCCTATTGCCGTCGACATTATCTCCGATATTCTCCAGAACTCCAAGCTCGACAACGGTGCCATCGAACGCGAGCGAGATGTCATTCTCCGCGAGCAGGAAGAGGTTGACAAGCAGCTCGAGGAGGTTGTGTTTGACCACCTTCACGCCGTTGCTTTCCAAGGTGCGTTAGTTTCTTTTATGACGTTGCCCTCTTTCTCATACTTATCTGCACAGGTCAACCCCTTGGCCGCACCATTCTTGGTCCCAAGGACAACATATTGTCTATTAAGCGTGATGACCTCTCTTCCTACATCAAGACCAATTACACAGCCGATCGCATGGTCCTCGTCGGCACCGGTGGCGTTGAGCATTCTGAGCTCGTCAAGCTTGCTGAGAAGCACTTCGCCTCACTTCCCATCTCTCCCAACCCTATTCCTCTTGGCCGTCTCTCACACCCCAAGACCACCTTCATTGGCTCCGAGGTCCGCATTCGTAACGATGAGATTCCAACCGCCAACATCGCCATTGCCGTCGAGGGTGTCGGCTGGAGCTCTCCCGACTACTTCCCCATGATGGTCATGCAGAGTATCTTCGGCAACTGGGACCGTGCTCTCGGCGCGTCCCCCCTCCTCTCCTCCCGCCTCTCTCACATCATCTCCTCCAACAATCTCGCTAACTCCTTCATGTCCTTCTCCACGTCATACTCGGACACCGGTCTCTGGGGTATCTACCTCACCTCCGAGAACCTCATCAACCTTGACGACCTCATGCACTTCACGCTTCGCGAGTGGACACGTATGAGCATTGCGCCGACGGAGGTTGAGGTTGAGCGGGCCAAGAGCCAGCTTAAGGCTGGACTGCTTCTTGGTCTCGATGGTACTACTGCGGTGGCGGAGGATATTGGAAGGCAGATTGTGACGAGCGGAAGGCGCTTCACTCCTCAGCAGATTGAGAGCGCTGTCGATGCCGTGAATGTCGAGGAGATCAAGCGTGTGGCACAGAAGTACCTTTGGGATAAGGACGTGCGTTATGCCATCCATCTTCATTTTTTCTGTTATTGACGTTTTGTTGGGTCATAGTTCGCGATGGCTGCTACTGGTAGCATTGAGGGTCTCCTTGATTACAACCGTCTGCGTGCGGACATGTCCTCGATGATATACTAGATGGTAAGTTTGTTTCCATTGTCGGAGTATATCGTGGAGTTGACGTTTGTTCGATAGGTCATGTACACCTAGACGTCCCAAAATACATGCTTTATACTAATATCATCTCCCGAGTACTGAGTTTCTTCGTACTTAGTGCACACTGCGTAGCGAATACGCGGCCATCATCGAGGCCCTCAAGGTATCTGGGTGTAGAACGTGGTGTGTCACTTTCTAGGAGGTCAAAACATTATTCAAGCGGTCTTGGGCGACTAGGCATCAAAAGTCACTCATTTTGTGTTTATAGTTCGTCTTGCTTCCGTTTCTGTCTTCACCATCTGCCAAAGTTTGTCATAAGTTGCAGCGCGTGAATCGTGACTATTACGCACATTAACGTTGAGCTGTTGACGACTCGTCAAGTATTGCTGATGAAGGTCATCGATAAGCCTTTCGCCAATAGCCATAGTGGACACCTTCTCCCATTCACTACCTCCGTTGAGCCCAAAGCTCTTGCTCTCGTCAGTAGCTCTTGCTCTCGTCAGCCACGCTTGGCCCTGGCTAATCTGGGGTTTTCCCCGTCACCACCTGCGCGACTCGTTCGTGTTCTACGCTTGCAATCAGGCCCGAATACCACTGGGACTGGCCCCAGAAAGTGCTGAATGCTGAACATCGTTCGTGAACGATGTGAGCGGCGACGGCGACGTCCAAAATATCGAGCTCATGGAGCGCTGGGTCGAAAAAGACGGTTTCAATGCACGTTAACGTTTGGCTAACCGTCTCATCGCCAAAATTACAGATATAGCCTGCCTCGGGTGTCAGACACTTAACGGACTGTCACCGTTCTTGTGCAAGAAGGGGAAGTCGTTCATAACTTTCATGTGTTGGGACATGACACGATTAGGACTGAGGCCCACTCGATCCCCGCTCAGGCGGTGGTTGATCCGTCATAGAGGGGATGTGTTGAGTGCCTTTACCGCAGTGCGGTACTTGTTGAATAGATCTGCAGTGATGTGGGCGTCGATGGTAGATGGAAGGGCCACAAACCGCTGAAGATGGATAAACAGGTCGGCTGGTAAGTGGGCAACCTTTATTTGGCAATACAGCCTTCAACTTCTTCCTCGACAGTCGTTCTCGAAAGAAAAAGCCGCGCGCTTCAGAATCAAGGTGTTGTGTCAATCCTCGATGCCAAGCAGAAATTCTGGTCGGTGTCGATGGAAAACAAGCGCTTTTCTCCAGCAGTTCAGAGTACATGTAAGATGATGACACCGGAATTTCAGCGCCTAGGAGCCAAGCGAAAATGGGTGAGAGCCTTCTGAGCGTGGAACACTATTGGAAACCAATTATACGCCAAAACCTTCAGGAGTTGGAAGTTTATCGTTCAGAGGTTGATTTCACTTGGTTTCACTTGTCCAGTCCCTGGTCAGAGTGACAGATCATACTTCGCGGGCCCCGTTATATGCTTGTTCCTTCAACTTGCACTTGAAGTTGTACATAAAACCCGCAGAGTGCCAAATTAATGTCCTCAATCTATAGTATTTAGTGTGTAGGGGCTTTGCAAGAGACCTGCATTACAAGAATATGTTGAATTGTACTAGTAGTGGGCATTGAGAAATTTAGGAAGACAAATTAAATGCGTCGTGGAGGAACGACTCAATTTCCTTTTTGTGCTGAGCCTAACAAGAGAGAAAAGTCGGTGAACGATCATAACGTCAGTGCACTAGGAACTCCGTACCTTGCTTCCAGTAGCCACGGAGCTCGTGGGGCCGCGGCCAGCATAGTACGGGTACTTGCTCTTGTGGTGCTGTGTTTGCCTGGCGGCGGTGTAGATACGGGGGCCGACGTAGCTCCAAGCACCATTGTTAAGAGGCTCCTCCTATGGTAGTGGTTAGAATGAGTGGATGAGAAGGGTACCGCACACGTACCTGGCACCAAAGCAGATCGGCGTTGGGGTACATGTCAAGATGAGGGGTCAACTGGAGAGACTGTGAGTCTCAGTGGATTAACCGACGGAGACACAACCCACCTGATCGTAAGGGAAGGGCGAGATCTGCTCGATCCTGCTGATGGCAATGTCCTTAATGCCCTTATCCTCACGCTCCTGCAGCAAAGTGTGGTATACTTGACCTGTAAAAGACGAAGATGCCTAAGTCAGCTCAAGCGAAGGCGAAGGGTTTAGGCGTACCAGTGCAAAGAATGTGGCGCTTGATCTCCTCAGGAGCGACCAAAGTCTCCTGGAGGGGTTCCGGGATATACCGTTGGAAGTGAGTGTCTCCGACCATCTCAGATAGATCGGAGCGGGCCTTGGGGTGACGAAGGAGGTTCTTGGAGAAGAAGACAACGAGCTGCGAAGAGGATGTATCAGCAAACGATCTGAAGTTGAACAATGGAAAATGACCCACAGGCTTGCGGAAGTCGCGGTGGATTTGGCGACGGAGGACGTGGAACTAGAGAAGGAGCTATGTCAGTACTACGTGACGTTGCATCGAATTTGGGGCATACATAGTTAGCGGGAGTCCTGAATATGGAATAAGCAACTTCCGCTACCTAGAGTCTGAGAAGATGACGTACGTAGGGTATACAACCTGCATGTTGCAGTCCTGGTGCTGACGCTCGATCTTCTCAGCATTAGGGAACTGGTTGGGGTGATCGTCACAAAGCTGCAAGAACCGCTCGATTCTGCCACTGGAGTGCTCCGGGCCTTGTCCATCATAACCATGAGGCAAGCTCATCACGAGCCCAGTGCGCTGGAGCCACTTCCTCTCTCCGGCCGCAATGAACTGATCAATTATGCACTGAGCGTTGTTCGCAAAATCACCGAACTGGGCCTCCCACATGGTAAGTGAGTCGGGCGAGACGAGCGAGTATCCGAGCTCAAAGCCGAGGGTACCGAATTCAGACAGGGACGAGTTACACACGACGAAGCGGGCCTGGTTTGAGCCGAGGTCGTTAAGGGGGACGTACTGCTGCTCATTGTTCTGGTCGTGGATCACTGCATGGCGCTGGGAGAACGTCCCGCGCTCAACGTCCTGCCCGGACACGCGCACGTGGATCTTCTCGAGCGCGAGAGAACCGAACGCAAGCGCCTCGGCCGTGGACCAATCGATGTTCTTTCCCTCCTCGACGTTCTTCCCGCGCGTGGTGAGGATGCGCGCGAGGTTCTTGTGCGGCACGAAGCCCGTGGGCCACTGCGAGATGGACTTGCCGATGCGCTGGAGGATGATCTCGTCGGTTCCGGTGGCGCGCGTAGGGAGGGTCTGGTCTGCGAGCTGCTTGGGAGAGGGGAAGCCTTGCCATGATGCGGAGAGCCACTCTTTGCTGGTGGGGACGTAATCCTTAGCAGCGGCCGAAGCCGTCTCGAGCATTCCCCAGACCCATTTCTTGTGCTCCTCAATATCTTTCTCGGTAAAGGTTCCGCGACCGACAAGGAATTTGGCGTATTGGGTGAGGGGAGTGGGCTGTTTGGCGATGGCCTGGTACATGCGGGGCTGGGTGAAGCTGGGCTGGTCGGTCTCGTTGTGGCCATGACGACGGTAGCAGACGATATCGATGACGACATCCTTCTTGTACTTGGCACGGTAGTCGGCGGCGAGCTGGCACACGAAGTTAACGGCCTCTACATTGTCGCCGTTGACGTGAAGAATGGGCGCGTCTATAGACTTGGCAATATCCGAAGGGTAAGGAGTGGAGCGGGCGAAGCGAGGGTCAGTAGTGAAGCCGATCTGGTTGTTAACAATGAGGTGGATGGTGCCTCCGGTTCCGTAGCTAGGCAGGTTGTGCATGCCCATGGTCTCGTAGACAACACCTTGGCCGGCGAAGGCAGCGTCACCGTGGAGCAGGACACCCATAGCCGTTGTGTGACTAGCTTCATCGTTCTCGAAGTGCTGGATGGCACGCGTCTTTCCAAGGACGACGGGGTCCTCGGCTTCTAGATGGGACGGGTTGGCAACGAGGGAAAGTGAGACCTTTTTACCAGAGGGTGTAGGACGGATGTAGTTGGCGCCAAGATGATACTTGACATCTCCAGCAGGTGAATCGTCAAGGTCGGCGCCGGAGAACTCGTTGAGGATGGCTTCAATGGGTTTTCGGATGACGTTGGCAAGAACATTCAAACGGCCACGATGGGGCATGCCGATGGTAATGTGCTTGACACCATTATCAACGGAGCGGTCAATAAGGGCCTTCATGCCGGGAATCAAGGCCTCGCAACCCTCGAGACCGAATCGCTTCTCATTGGGATACTTGCTGGACATGAACTTTTCGAAGGATTCGGACCAAATGAGGCGATCGAGGATCATACGCTTCTCTTCTACGGTATAATTCCAGGGTTTGGGAGTCTCCACGCGTTCTCTAATCCAGTCACACTGTTCCTTGTCGGGAATGTGAACGTATTGGATACCAACGGCACCACCTGTACGAAATTTTTAAAAGGCGCAACAAAAAGAAAGAAAAGATGGGATTCGTACAGTAGATACGTTTGCAGAGTGAGATGATTTCGCGGAGTTTCATGGTTTTCCTGTCCTCGGTGGCGAAGTGGGGGAGGATTCCAGGACCGAGGGTGATCTCTTTGTCAAGGTCACGCTCAACGAAGCCGTAACGACTGAGTTCAAGTTCAGGAGGCTGCATGTCAGCAAGGTCGGGGTCCATGATGCCCAGAGGGTCGAGTTCGGCGACATGGTGGCCTCGGACTTGGTATGCACGGACGAGAAGTTGTGTCTATGATGTGACATGCTGAATGAATTCGGCTGCATAACAGAGCACACGAATGTTCTCACCTTGAGATGAACATCAAGTTCCGCGCCGGCATTGACATGCAGGGCCGGTGCACCGTCCGACGGGTGAGGTAGAAAAGAGCCAGGTGGCGATGTGAATGCCTGAGAGCTGGATAGGCCACTGTCTAGGCCAGAAAAGTAGGCATCCCAGGACGCATGCACTGATTTAGGATCCTGCCTCCAGTGACGATACATCTGGTCTGCATAGTAGGCATTTGTCCCGTTTGCAAAGGCATCATTGGGAGAAGGGGCCTTTGCAGTCGCCAGAGTGCGATGTGGGCCCAGAAGCGGGGCTGGAGACAGCTTGGCAGCCCTGTACGTCGCTGGGAAGCGACGTATGGCTTGCCTGGACAAATGCATGGCCAATGTCGGGGTGTTGTTGGTACAGAAGAAAGGTATGACGAGCAATCTATTTGTCTATGTTTTTTCTACTCCTCGGCAACTCGGATACATCGACACGCTCAAATCACACTCCTCAGTCGTTGAACGTTAACGTTGAACCTTTCAACAACAATGTGCCGCAGTCTAGCTCTCTAAACACTCGCCGTACTCGACTTTTCTCGACTCATATCGCCTGAGGAAAAATTCTGACTAGCCGCACTGTCTCCCATAATCCATCTAGTATGTACCGCACTTCTCCGCAATATATTTCTCCCATTTACTCGGAAGGCTCTAGCTAATTATAAAGTTGTTTCTACAGCAACCCATTATGCAAACCTATCCTAGCTCCAATTATGACGGTTATAACCATCTCAATTACTCATTGTTGGTTCGCTCGTTCCGGGTCCGTCATCCTATTGACCTTCATAGTGGGACCGAGCTGCGTAGCACCCATATCCTGCGGGGTAATAAGGATGAATTGTTTCTTGTCAGTCGCGTTGGCGGTGTCAATCTAAAACACAGATCAGAACTACGGCAATAATCAAAAATGGAACCGTGAACTGACGATCATCTTCATCGCAACGCGACGGTTGACAGCGTCCATGAAAACATCGAATTCATCTGCGCCATTCGCGTTAGACTCAACGCCTTCGAAAGGTACTAAATGACCTACCGAGGCATCGGAGTGGGCTGCCGATAGACTCCCACAACGCTAACAACAAACAAATCGTGGCGAACGACTTTTCGCCTCCACTCAACGCCAGCGGATCCTTTGCACGCCTGTCCTGCCACGCCCCTTGTGCCATGGCTTGATCGTCCGTGACCACCTTGAGTATCATCTTCCTGTTATGGTGATCGAACAAGACCTTTCCGAAGTATGCACGTTCCGAAAGGTTAAAACTAAAAATCCGCTTGCACCTAAGAGCGATATGTTGCAAGAAGTCATTCCATCTATTGACACGAACATCGAGGGATTCCTGGAGAAGTGTTATGAATTCTGGAATGAAACATTCTCGCCACAAAAGGCTCACATTTAGGGCCTTGTTAAGGGCGGTCAACTGCTCCAAATCATTTTTGGTGGTCTCGTACTTGGACTTGGTCCTGTTGAACACGATCGCCATTTCCTCCACTGTGGCCCCATGCCTAGAAAAAATGCGTCAAAATGGCTAGCTTCAGAAAGACAAAACTCTTTGCATACCTTCTTTCACGCTCCTTCAGTGCCGCTTCTACAGATTTAAGCTTAGCCTGGACGATTTCCACTTTGCGGGGGTTAGGGACCCGTTCACAGACCCCCTCTGCCTTTTTCGTCCATTTCTATAATCAACCCTCGCGTCAACGGTCAAGGACAAGTAGAGGCGAGATCACAAACCATATATTCGTCCTCCAGGACTTTTGCGACAGCCTTGACTTTAGCAATGCTCTCCTTCTCGTCATTCAGCTTCTTTGCGTACGAATCCCTGTCATGCTGAGCCCTCTGCCGCACCTCTGCCGCGTCTGCGGCCTTCGCCTGCAAAGTCATTTAATGATAGGCTTTATGCGTTTGAGAAAAATACCACTTACAACGAGACCAGACTTCCGTTCGCTAAAATCTTTCATACTATTCTTGACTTCTTTTAACTTGGGCAGCAGAGCCTTATTCTTGTCGTCAACTTCTTGTTTCTGCCGCATGACATCAGCTGCCTGATCCAGAAGAACCTGCTTCTCCTCCTCCGCCTCCTATCAGCAAGGCAGAGCGTCAGTAGACAGAATCAAACAAGCCTAAAACAGAACGCACTTCCTTCGCCGCCTGGAGGCTTGCGATGTTGATGGGCATATCTTCGTTCGCTGCCTGTTTCAGCTTGTCTAATGCCAATCTTGCTCGCCTGAACTTATCACCAGCCCTCGTCAGTCCCTTCTGTTCCAGTTATCAGTACTATGTATTCATCATATGAGAGTATGCATACCTTCAGCGTGTCGAGCTTCCTGCGCTCGACGGCCCATTCGTCCTTCTTCCTCTGGCGAGCTTGCACCACCAGCTGATGTTCCTGCTCGTGGATCTTAATCTGCTGCTGATGATGCCTGGTACGAACCCATCAGATATATAATCTCTGGTTGCATCGATACTTACCTGATTTCGGAAACTGCGTCTCTACCCGTAAAAAGCAGACTCGTGTCCTTCCTTTCATTATTCATTGACATAGGCGTGACCGCATCGCCCCCATCACTAACAGCGCAAATAGCTCATATTTCAAAAATGGATATCCTCAAACACAAAGAACTTGAAACTTACGAGTAGATTCTAACATTCATGTGTTTGTCTCTGGTCCAGGCTGTTCCACCTCCGGGAATTGAGCGCAGGAACGACATCGCTTCTGGACGGGTCTCCGCGAGGATTATGCGCTCGATCTTGGCCATGTTGATCAAGATACGCAGAACATATGGATCCGTGACCTGCGCCACAGCATCAGAGAGAAATCCTACTAACAGACCAACAGAACTCGCACCTCAAGTACCCTCAGTACGGTGAGGTACTTCTCCGGCGGCTCTCCTGAGGAATAGTCAAATATGTCTCTGGAATGAATGACAATTCTTTTGTCATTACTGCAAACACCCTGAGCTTTTGACAGCAACAAAGCAAAGAAAGCACACACTTTCCAGTCCTGTTCAAGATTTGCCTCAAATTCTTCCTGTCCGTCTCGTTCGAGACTGCATAAGCCGTCATGAGATGGGTCAACTGCGAGCGCAGCAGCTTCCCCCATGTGGCAGCATCTCGCGCCTTTACATAAAGTCCCAGAGGGCCCACGGGCCTTTCTCCTATCCACCGCTCTTTCTTAATTGATTCGAGGACTGTTTTAATGTCGCGCCCATACTTGATAAGACTATTCTTTTCAACGTCTTTGGCGCGCTGGATCATGCCCTCGCAGTCCTGGATCTTCGTGCGGATCTCTTTGAGAGTCACCCGCTCGATCTTTTCGCCCTCCGTCTTGAGGGCACTCGTGATTCCCTCCTGGACCTTAACCTGTTCTTCGAGCTCCCGAACTGCCGTTTCTGCGTCTTGTTCATTAGTACGTGCCTCCTCGAGCCGACGTTGTGTCTCGTCGTGCTCCGACTGCGTGTTCTCAGCCATGCGCTCTGTCTCTTCCGCAATCTTTTGTTCCAGGTCCTGGATCTGTAGGTCGAAGGAAGTGGTGCTCTGGTCCATCTTTCGCAGATCTCTCTATCCACAAGCACCGTCAGCGTGAGTACAGTCCTGAGGAAACGAGCAGAGGTGCACATACCTTGAAGTCTGAGATGGTGTGCTTGTTATCATTGATAAGGCCTTGGAGACGATCCTTTTCCGCGGTAAGGTTGTTCATATCCCCCACCCGCGTCACCTCATTCTCGTACTTCGTGACCTCCTCCGTCGCCGTGTCGAAGACCACCTAGGAGGTCAAATTCTGCATTAACACCTCAAACATCACAACACAGTGATAAAAAGAGAGTTCACCTGCGCCGCCTCTATACGTTCTTCGATTTTCGGCAGCCGCGCCTCCAATTTCGCTACCTCTTGAATCTTCACCGTCATCTCGTCCTCCTTGCTCTTTACACGCGCCCACGTGAGCTCATGCCTCAACTCATCCACCTTGCCCTGCTGCTCGCGTGCCTTCTCGGCCTCCTCGAAGCGCACCGACGCGTCGTTGAAGGCGGCTTTCAGGTCCGGTAAAGCCTCCTCCTTCTGCTCTAGTACTTGCGTCGTTCGTTTGACGTGGTTGAGGCAGATTTGGTACTCTTCTTCGAGCTGGGACAGCTGTGTGCCGCGGAGGAAGAGCTGGGGTAGCATGTGGCGTTTAAAACATAATCCAGAGTTCTTTGCATATATTTACGTGCCTTATACTTCTCCTCGTGCGTGGAGGCACTCAGGAATTTCCTGGCTGCATCTACGTTTCCAGCCCTCAGTCAGTACTCTTATCCGCTTCGTCAATACCACACAAAAGGACCTACCCTGCGTCAACACGTTCAACGGGTTGTCGACCTGGATGTTCATATGGTCACATATCGCCGAGAGCTCCTCCCTCTTCGTGCTAATCGTCTGGTTACTCCTTACGCCTTGAATCTTCCATGTCGAGTTGCCCTTTCTCGTAAATTGCCGCGTAACAATGATAGAATCGCCATATTCGGCGTGTTTGAAGGCTTCCTCGCCCTTATTCTTGAGGTAGATCGTTACCTCGCCGACACTGTATTACATGTAATGGGAGGTTGAAGAGAAGGACAGAAGGAGGGGAGGGAAGGCACGCACGCACAGCCTTCTTTGATGAAGGATTTCAGACCACTACCGCGTCCGGTAGAGGTGCTCTTGCCGCCCAATGCGACGGTGATAGCGCTCAGCACAGCGCTCTTGCCACCTGCGCGCCACATACGTCTAATTCAGTAATTTACTATTGCAAGGTGAGATACGCACTTCCATTGTGGCCTTGTAACACAAAGAGTAAAAGTGCGAGAGAATGTGTTAGCTTTCGATACGGCCAGGCCAGTGAGTAGGACAAGCCACCATACCGATAATGAAATTGATCTGCGGCCCAAACTCGAATTTTAGAAATTTATGGCACATGAAATTGACCATTTCGACCCGCTCGATGATCCCATGCTCCGCAATTCCCTGTATCCCCAAGACGTTCGACTCGTTAGGGCGAAGACCGGGATAGTAAGTAGGGAAAGGCGAACTCACGCCTTGGATCCTGCTCGTCAACTTTAATTGCGCCTTGATTCTCTCCCCAAACTCGTCCTCGTAGCGCTGCTGCTCAGCCTCGTCTTCTTCAGTGCCTCCTTCCTCCTCCTCGTCATTGTCGCAGAACCGAGCCCGGCGCTTTCCTTTGCTCTTGCCCCTTCTCAGCGTTTCGTCATGTATCTCAAAGTCCTCGTCCTCATCGGAGTCAACGTCAGAGGTCCGCGCGCGCTTGGGCGACCCGGATGAGGACCCGTCGTCGTCGGTACGGCGTTTGGGCATGGTGGTGGTTTTGGGAAGAAAGGTGTGAAAGGATGGGTTCAAGCGCGATAATTAATTTTAGACCACGTACACGTGACTGATTCGCGGCGTGTGTGCGAAGCGAAGCTCAGGGTGATCAAAGAAGGTTTCGTTCTTTGTGGCCCGTACGTACTAGGACTTGTTTGGGGACGGAAGAACTGCTGTGGCGACTGTTTCACGTTAATTTCCTTTGCAGCTCTGCCCGTCGTTGGGAAGCGACGTATGGCGTTCCTGGACAAATGCATGACCTGGGTGGTGGTATCATTATGGAAGTAAAGCACATCTTTTGTAATTCGGATATACGGCACGTGCCGGACTGAATGCGCCGCCGAAATCGCATTCCTCAGTCAATTAAGCTGTCAAATCTGAGTACTAGTCCAGCTCTCTAAGCACCCTCCATTACTTGAAGGGAAATCTCTGACCAGCGGCGCTGACCCCTGAACCGCTGCACTCCTCCGTCTCTATCGGAGTGGCATCCCTTTTTTCTTAAGTCTTGACGGCCTATTCAGTACTTGGACCATAGGATCCGGGAGCTTAGAGTCAGCCTTGAAGCACGTCCGTTCTCTGGACGCAATTGTCGTTACACTGATGCAACACATTTTCGGCCTCCCGGTCGCATTTCATTCCTAGCTAGCAACATGGCCGAACTACGCTCGAATATGTATTGCTTCTTGTCCGAAGAATTGGGGCTGTCGATATGAAGGACAGGTCAGAATTACCGTGATGAGTAACAAGCAAGCACTAAGGCGTGAACAAACCATCATCTTCATCGAAGGGCTCAAAATCCTCATCTTCGTTAGATTCGGATTCAGGGACGGACAGACTGCGCGCTTCGGAGACACTGGTGAGGAGGCCTCGTCTTTGCTGTCGTCAGTGCGGCGCTTGGACATGGTGGTTGGAAGAATCTGAAGGGGGTTCAAATGCGATAATCAATTTTAAAGCACACGTACACGTGACGTTATTCGCGTCGCGTACGCGAGAAGTCAAAAGAAAGTTTCGTACTTTGTGGCCCCTGAGACCGTTGTCTAGGGGGACGAAAGGGATTGCTGGTGACGTTAGTGCGTAAATTGGGTATTTTGCACGTAAGTATCGAGTTTTATGTGGATGCAGGACTCGGTGTATGATTTATAGGAATTGAGCAATCATGTCTCCTCCAACTTTCTATCCTACTGACACGTCACACGATTGGGAGGGGCGTACAGAGTCCTACAAGCCGCGGCAGGTACATGCTTAATGAAAGTCCTGACAGTAAGTCTGATTTCATTCCATCAATCTATAACCGAGAGACGTTCGCCACGCTATCTCCCTCCCCCCTCGAAACAGACTTGGCTTGGTCGGAGAGCAACAACGGATCGGCATCGTTTCAAAGGAAATTTTTGACAGAATGTGACCTGCTTACGATTCGGTGCTGTAGCAACTTGAAAGCTTCCGATGCTTCTGAATCCTATTCCAGAGTCCCTTGATATGGTCGTGGCGACTCCTGCAGATGCACGGCACAGGCGCGTTATTCGAGCCTTAGGTAGCTCGTGTGTGGTATCGATGCGTGGGTGGCTCCTTGGCTACCTGAGCTAGGCGTTTGAAGCGCGTTTCCAAATTGATTACGGGGGTGACGATCAGGGCCCGTGTATACTGGGTGTATGGGGTTGTCGTGCATCGTAGGATGTACTGGACGCGCCTACAAGGGCACCATATCTATGGGGGAGTCATCGTGTAGAGGATAAAGATAATAAATGCAGAAGTCAAGATTACAACAAGACACAGGACTCACCTTGCTCTAATAATTATGACTATCCTTCAAGCTTCAAGTACTGCGTGTGTAAAAAAAATCCTATTGGTTGCCTATAACTGCCAGTGCATGGGTGCATACGTGTGGTGCAATGTGGGGTCCTGAATTCGTTGGCAATGTAAGATTGCAAGAGTGAAGAGGAAGAGGAAGTATAAGTAAAAGCCTATATAACAAATAAAGATAAGGATGTGCGTGTGCGTGAGTGGGAGTGGTGTGAATGAGTTCCAAAAAAGTCAAGTGTGGGCAAAAGCAGGGGGTATTGAACTAGGAAGGGGAAGGTGTAAGTAGGTAAGTAGGGTAAGGTGAAGGAAGGTGGAAAGGGGATGAGATGGGGAAGTGTGGGGTTGGTACAGTGTATCACGTTTGGTTTCTGGCGTAAAGAGCGGACGGGATGTATCCCATAAATAACATGGTTGCAAGGGGCTTCTAGAGCGTGCGGTTGAGATTGACGTTCCTCCTCCTATGTCTCACCGGCACCGCCACCCCTGTCGGCTCCACATGTAGAGCCCTCCCATTGACCGTAAGCGTCGGCGAGACGTGCTTCACCGTGCTCCCATGCGCATTCGTCGATACGACGGCTGAAGACGACGCGGTCGCAGCCTCATTCGCGCTCCCACCAATAGCTTTCGGTGCCTGATGGTCCGGAGCATTATGCGACACATACCAGCCAATGCCCACCGCGCCTCCAATAATACACAATATGACAATACCAGTGATCCACACCCACCTCGACAGCCTCGTCGACCCGGATTGGGTTTTGGAGAGCCATATGCTCGTCTTCTGCGCCGGGTGCGTGGAGTTGGACTCTTTAGCGACCATGCTGAAACGACGCCAGAAGTCGTCCCCTTTTTCGCCACGGGAGGGGAGGAGAGTGTCTTCGGTCCCGCCGCGCACGATGGCCTTTGGGGGGCGGGGAGTGGCGGTAGAGGCAAAGGTTATGGCTGGAGCGGGGCGAGTGACGAAGACGGGTGTTATGGGTGTTGTGGGGGGTTGGAGTGGGTGGGGCTCATTGGAGATACGGGAGGGTGAGGGTGAAGGTGGGGTGTGTTGGTGGGTGGAGTGGAAGGAGGGGCGAGGGTCGGCGAAGGGGTTGGAGTTGTGGTTTTGAGAGGTGGTGATGTAGAGGTCACGGGCTTTGGAGTTGGAGGTGGTCGGCATGGGTTCGGGACGGGCGAGGTTGAGGGCAGCGATGGGGGCGGCGTACCCTGGTTGAGGGGCAGCGATAGGTGGGGGAGAAGGACGCGGGATGGGTTTGGCAGTCGCGGCTGCGAGGGCGGCGTGCTTGGAGGGAGAGGAAGATGCTGGTGGTGCTGCGCGGGTGGCCGTGGACTTGGACGTGGACTTTGTGTAAGGTTCGTCGGAGTCAGAGTCGGAGTCGTCTCCCATATTCATCAGGCCTAGACCGAGGGCTCCCACGCCGGATTGGCGGTTGTCGTCGTTGTTCAGGTAGTCCCCGTAGCTACGGCGAGGTTAGATTTAGAATGAAATGAAGAGATGTTTCGGGCCTGACGCACACGTCGTAGGCAGAGGTGCGGTCGTTGGGGTTTGGAGGGGCGGGTTGGCGGACTCGGCGCTGGGGTGCTGGTGCGGAGGAGTAGAAGGAGTCAGGTTCGTCAGTGGCGTAGGGCGGACGACCAGCGATAGACATGGCGAGAAAAGAGCGTGAGGGAAATGAGTGACTGGTTAGTGAGGAGGAGGAGAGAAAGGGAACAAGAAAACTCGCATAACGTTAGGCGATTGGTATCATGTATGTATAAGATCACTCCACGTGCAACCCTTTTGTTCCCATCAGAGAAACTTAGTATTACTCTCTTCCAACTCCCACTCCACACAGCGCTAGCTTACCACCACCGTAAACACCCATACATAGCTAGCCATTGCACACGCCCTTGGACGCCCACGAACGAACAGTCTCTGGAATGTCCTTTGCAACCCGTGAAGGAACTCGTCTTTAGCGGGTCGACTTGGATTCATCGTTCACCCGACAATCCTCCCCATCGCTTATCTTTCGTCTCTGACACCAAAGTGTCTCCGGTCTTGACATGTCTCATTGTTGAATGTCCTTCTTACTCCGCAATACACCCGTAATCTTGACATGCAAGCATACGATATCCGGTATGTGGCACCTGCCTTTAAATATCCGTACCCGACCCTCAGGGATGTTAAGCGCTAAGAAATGATTAATGATGAGAGATACGATCCGCGAAGGTCATGATGCAGAGAACCTGCATCAGACAGGGTTCAGACACTGACGGCCCGACACTCTGGCAGGATCCTTCACTCACCTCCTGACGACTGCCATGACTGACTCGGTGATCCGGAAAATTGTCTTGTCAAAGAAAGCTCGTTGTTCAAATGTTTCTGGAACAACGTCGATCCGTCGTGTCAAGTAACACGGAACGGTTGCTTGAGACCTTCCCTCCGTTTCGGGTTAGGCTAACAAATTGTCGCTATGGAGCTCATGAAGCGCTCGAATTTGAGGCCACCTTACGAGACTTTGCATGTATCGTAGAGGGTCTTTGCGGCAAGAGTTCGTCTTATCTGATTCTGGCCTACATCTCTTGGAAGTCGACTCTTGCATGCGAAAGAAATTGAGACCCGACAAGACGCGCTTCGACGAGAAGGGGAGATAATCGCGTTTGGGCACATCCAATGGGGAAGCAGCTGGAACATCGAGTATGTCTTGTGTGTGCAATCCTTACTTGTATGTCTACCCAGAACGTTCCTAGCTAGCTCTCTAGGTCGCGTACATGAAATGTCAGAGACCCCGTCGTTGGAGTCTGGTTAGTAGGACGGATGATCAAGATGAGCGATGGGGAGCTATCCGCTGCTGTTGATCAACGAGGTTCAGAAGTGCGAGAGGAGGGAAATTTATTCGAGTTTCAAGGTTATAATATAAAACAGCGATTCGTGCCTGCACAGTGCAGTCGTCCAAAAGGTCCCCAAGATATCACATTATCTCAAACTGCGATTTCGAGAGTTACGGAGGTCACCCACTTTGTTTAAGAGTAAGTTAAAAAGTACATCAGGCCATGTCGAGATTACACCTAGGTGGAAGATTGCGTGTAGGAGTTTGCTTTCTAAAGCCGCCAAGTCTGTCATTACTAGGCCTTGACACTTGTCAGTCATAGAACGGGCAAGACAAGGACTGTGACGATGCGGTAGGCATCATCAGACAGCAAAAGACAAGACAGAATATTCTTTATTGAGCGTAGGTAAGCCCTTTGGTTAGCATAGAGAGGTCAAACAATACGCGCCTTCGTCTTAGGTTGTATGTATGCTGAGTGCCAGAGGAAGAAACAAAATTTTCTGGACATCCCGTACTTATAACTTGGTCTATCGAGGCTCTTTCTTAGAAAGTGTCCTTAGCTATGTATTCAGCGGAGGTAGATATCAAAATCGTAACATCGTAACAAAACCACCTACGCTCACGTAACGGCACCGTTACGCGTCGCGACACGGCGTGACAATACAATTTGTCACGTTGATCAAAATTACCAGTCGCGTCCTTTTCGCTTCAACATCAACATCAACCATGGTCAAGCGCCCAACTGAGTCTGACAGTGAAGGCTCTGAGCCTGCGTCGCCCAAGCGCGCGCGCACTGGCAGCGCCGATGAATCTGACGATGACTTCGACGGCCCGACTCAAAACGGCAAAAGAAAGACAAAGGCGAACGGGAAGGGAAAAGGCAAAGGCAAGACACGCTTCAATGAGGAGGTTGAGGAGCACGGGGAGACAGAAAATGAAGAGGAGGAACAGAGGTTCGAGGATGAACATGCGCAGAAGATCCTCGCGGATTTGGCGTCCAAGAGGAAGATTCAGGGCGTGAGTTGGCTCATTTCTTTCCTGCTTTTTTCGGAGTGAATAGAAGGCTGACTGGCTTGGTACTGCAGGGAATTGCGGAACATGGCATCATTGAGCGCGTCGAGATGGTCAATTTCATGTGCCACGCGTTTTTGAAGTTTGAGTTTGGACCGCAGATCAATTTTATCATTGGTACGTATCTTGGTCTCGGACCTCAATGAGCCCCCACACCTAATTTCTCGCGTCTCATTGCCTTCACTTTCAAAGGACACAATGGAAGTGAGTGTTTTATACTATAAAAGTCAGGTTAGGCTGGTTTTGACGTTGCGTGACGCGTAGGTGGCAAGAGCGCGGTGCTGAGCGCTATCACGGTCGCCCTGGGTGGCAAGAGTAATTCTACGGGACGTGGAAATGGGTTGAAGTCCTTCATCAAAGAAGGTTGCGCGTGCGTGACCCCTGTCTTTGTCTTTTTTCTTATCTCAATTGCAACACAGTGCCTCCGAGGTGACTATTTACCTTAAAAACCAGGGCGAGGAGGCGTATAAACCTCAGGAGTACGGCAAGTCCATTATCGTGACGCGCAGGTTTACGAAGGAGGGCAACTCGACCTGGAAAATCAAGGGTGTGAAAACGAATCAGACGATCAGTGCGAAGAAGGAGGAACTTGCTGCGATCTGCGACCACATGAACATCCAGGTCGATAACCCGATGAACGTGCTCACACAGGACGCTGCGCGACAGTTCCTCAGCGCTTCCGCACCAGCAGATAAGTACAAGGTGCACACATATATTGTCTAGCTTAGTATACGTCGCTCATGGGCCCGAACACAGTTCTTCCTGCGTGGCACGCAGCTCTCCCAGCTCTCGGACGAGTACACGACATGCCTGACAAACATCAAGCGAACGCACAAGGTGCTCGAGCAGAAAAAGGAGGCGCTTCCGGACCTGAGGATCGCGTTCAGAGAGGCGACGGTGAGGTTCGAGGAGGCCGCCAAGGCTCGCGAGCAGAAGGTCAAGGCGGACGAGCTGAAGAAGGAACTTGCCTGGGCACATGTGCGGAGCAAGCAGGAAGAGCTCGAGAAGGGTATCCAGGACGTTGCAAAGAATCAGGGGCGCCTGCCAAAGATCGAGAAGAGCATCAAGACTGCGGAGGTGGGTTACTTTTTGGTTTGATTTCAGATTGGATATTTGGGCTGATGGGCGCGTGTAGGCACAATTCAATGCGGCGACGGAGGAGGTGACGAAGTATGAGCACGAGGCGAGGGAGGTGGGTGAGATGGACGACCTCACTACGGAGAAAGAACGCCTCCAGGGCCTGATCAAGACTAACAGGAACGCGATCTCGGACTTTACGGTATGTCTGCTTGCTTAGATATTTAGAGAATGCGTGCTGATGCCCGCGCACAGGGGGACCTCAAGAAGATGGAGCAGAATGTCGACTCGATCACGAAACAGGTGCAGGACTTTGACAAGAAGATTGCAGAAGAGACCCGCCGCATGGCCGCGAATACGCAGGCGAAACATGACGAGACGAACCGCAAGCTCGAGGAGGCGCGCGTGAACGTCCAGGAGGCACAGACTACGCTCCACGCGCTCGAACTTCAGACCAAGGAGCAGGAGAACATCACAACGGCCCTCAAGATGGAGGGCGAAAAGATCCAACGGGAGGCCCTTACAGAGATCCGCGGGAAGATTCAGAATTGCGAGGGTATGATCCAGCGTGCGAAGGACGCGGAGAAGAACAGCCTGATTCCGTATGGGAATAATATCAAGGACGTCCTGGAGGCGATTAAGACTGAACGCTGGAGTGGCGAAAGGCCCGTAGGCCCCCTTGGCTTGTTTGTGAAAGCGAGGGACGCACCGAAGTGGGGAGAGCTTCTGCGGTCGCAGCTCGGTTCGTACATGACGGGGTATGCGGTCACGAACGAGGCGGATCGAAAGCAGCTCAGGAGGATATTGGATCGGTACAGGAAGTATGTGATCTACGGCTTTGTTTCATGAATTCTTTGATGAGGGTTGTCTGCAGCCAGGACAAGCTGATTATCATCAACTCCCACGATATGTTCGACTATTCGAGAGGAGAGCCGCCGGAGCAGTACCTGACGGTGCTGAGGGCACTTGAGGTTCGGTCTTTGATACTTCGTTGGCTGCGTTTTCTCACGGCGTGGCGCAGATCTCAGATCCGTATGTCCTGCGTGTGCTGATCAATATAGCGAAAATTGAGCGCGTGCTCCTTACGCGGACACGTCCTGAGGCGGAGCAGATGCTGCGAGCTATCCGGGGTGGTGTTGCTTGGACCAGTGAAACTTGCTTGAACGTGAGGGTGTTCCCGTGAGTCCTGAAAAAAAATTGAGGCTGGGCACCGCTAACCGCCGGCCACCTACGCCACCAGGGAAGGAGGAAGTGCGATTACGCCTATGAACAAGGGGAATGGCAGAAACGACGCGACGAGCCTGCTCCTTACAGGCAGAGATGCTGTCTCGGAAATTGCGTGAGTGGCGATAGCCTTAGTGCCTTGTTCGGATCTTGACAATGGTGTTGTTTGTAGACATCATCACGAGCAGATCAAAATTTTCGAAAAAGAGCACCAGATGGTGCAGCAGACTCTACAGAACAAAAGGAACGAATGGAACATGGAACGAACGAAATTCGATGCACTGAAGGTATAGGCACTCAACTTCAGTTTCGACGTAAGCAGAGAGCTGATGAGTAGGACAGGCCCAACTGCCGAAGGCCAATGATAGGTTCAGGCGGGCCAAGATGACGTTGACCAATCTGCAGCAGACGGCGAATGATGATATGCCGAGTAATGTGGCGAGTTTACAGTTGGCGAAAGAAGTGCGTTCTTTGGGCTTGAAAGGATTCTGTTTGCTAACGCTCTGTGCTGATGATAGGAGGCAGAGGAAGAGAAGAAGAGTACTCTCGATCAGGCAGCCGACGTCATGAGGCAGAAGCAAGAGTTTGATGACAAGAATAAGGCCCTGGTGCCCAAGCTGGAGGAAATCAAAAGTAGAATGAAGGAGTTCAGCGAACACAAGAAGGAGCTTATTGTAAGTGTGTTTTGCTCAAGTTTGATGCGTTTCGAGACTTAGACTGTCATCGTAGGACAAAGCCCAAGACGCAGCAGTGGCACGGGAGAAGGCACGACATCTAAGGGACTCATGGATCAACAAGCTCGAGCTCGAAAAGGCAGCTGTCGATAAGCTGCAGGCTGTCGCAGATGTGCTGCAGGAGGAGTTCACAGTTCGTGGTCATGTTTCTACTTGTTCCTGGAAGTTCGCCTTATCCTCGATTGTAGAACTGGACGGCCAAGGCTGAAGAGTTTTGTGAACGATTCCCTAGTCCTCGCAAGGTTGAAGTCGTCAAAGTTAATCTTGAGTCTGTTACAAAGGCCCTACAGGAGCGCGAAAAGAGGTATCTATAGAGCCCGTTCATCCCCTGTCAATTCTGATGCATTCGTTCTAGACATGGGGCTACCGTTGAAGAAATGACTATCGAGGTCAACAAGGCCAAGGCTAAGCTCGACACGGCAGAGAAGGATCTGAAGCAGATGTCTACCCTCAACAAGGTCCTTTCACGAGCGTTTCTTTCGCCGAACTCATCTGACTGTTTGCAATACAGGCACTAAAAGCATCCCTCACAGTTCGCCTCCAGAGATGGCAGGACTTCCGTCGCCACATCGCGCTTCGATGCAAGCTGGTGTTTGGATATCACCTTTCGCATCGTGGATACTATGGGAAGGTCTTGTTCAACCATGACGCTGGGACACTTGTCCTCAAGGTGGTCACGGACGATCAGGCCGCGACTCAGCAGGCGTCCCAGGCCAAGCGCGAGAAGGACCCGCGGTCATTGAGTGGAGGCGAAAAGTCGTTCTCGACGATCTGCCTGTTGCTGTCCTTGTGGGAGTCGATTGGTTGTCCCCTTAGGTGTCTCGGTAGGTGGTTTGGGGTTCGTATACAATTTTGCGTCTGAAGTGAATGCCCACAGATGAATTCGACGTCTTCATGGACGCTATTAACCGTCGCATTTCGATGAAGATGATGGTTAGTTCACGCTTTCTCAGCTTGTTCGCCCCTCACGGTCTGACTTCTACTCCAGATTGACACTGCCAACTCCTCTGACAAGAAACAGTACATCCTTATCACCCCTCAGGATATGGGCAACGTGCAGCTCGGCCCGACTGTGAAGGTCAATAGGATGACGGACCCAGAAAGAGCAAACCAATCGTAATTGAGGTGGATACCGGTATATTTAATTGGAGCTAAAATAGGTTTTGCATAATGCGTTACTGTACGCACAATCTTACAATTCGAGCCCTAGTTAATAGCAAAATGTGATCGTGATTTTGTTGTACTGAAGGAAGTGTGATATCTCGCCTTAAGAATATCACCAAAACTTGCAAGGCACTATCAGCTCAGGCCCCTTGACCTGTTGTAACGGAATGTAGTGGAAATGTCGTTACATACATACACTTGGGAGACTTGGAATCAACTTTGAGGCGACGCGAAGTAGACGCGACATGGCCACGTGACCCATACACCTCTCAAGTCCTGCTTTCATCTCATGGCCAGCTTAATCGCGATCCTGGACCTTAAGGGCAAACCCCTCATTCAGCGCTCATATCGCGACGATGTACCTGCATCGTATGTTGAACGATTTCTTCCACTCGTC
This sequence comes from Tephrocybe rancida, assembly GCA_018858115.1. Lineage (NCBI taxonomy): Eukaryota > Fungi > Basidiomycota > Agaricomycetes > Agaricales > Lyophyllaceae > Tephrocybe > Tephrocybe rancida. The sequence goes on from JABCKT010000008.1 coordinate 139,047, forward strand.
CTCGACATCGAAGAAGAAGGCCAGCAAGTCACTCCTTGCTTCTCAAGTCAGGGTATCAACTACATGCATATACGGCATTCAAATCTCTATCGTATGACTCTTTATCTCTACTGGTATATTGAATTAATGGATCCTTAGTCCTTGCATTGTCAAAACGCAACTCGAATGCAGCAGAGATCATCATCTTCCTCCACCGACTAACCCAGGTCCTCGTCGAATACTTCAAGGAACTCGAGGAAGAGAGTATCCGCGACAACTTTGTGATTATATACGAGCTCATGGACGAGATGATGGACTTTGGCTATCCTCAGACCACCGAGAGTAAGATCCTACAAGAGTACGTTCAATCACTTCACCTTGATCTTTGTTTCCGGGAGCCCAGTGCATTTGTAGATATATCACACAAGAATCACACAAACTAGAAGTGCAAGTACGCCCTCCAATGGCAGTCACGAATGCGGTGTCGTGGAGGACGGAGGGCATCAGGTATAGAAAAAACGAAGTGTTCCTCGACGTCATTGAGAGTGTGAATATGTTGGTGCGTAGCCTGCGTCTTTGTTCTCTTTCTTGCTTCTCTAAATCCACGTCAGGTGAATGCGAACGGAAATGTTGTGCGGTCTGAGATTCTTGGCGCAGTCAAGATGAAGTGCTATCTATCGGGGATGCCAGAGCTGCGGTTAGGGTTAAATGATAAAGTTATGTTCGAAAGTACAGGGCGCAGTGAGTATCGATTGATTTCCATATTACCCTCATATTTACAGTATCCTCAGCGGCGCGAGGCAAAGCCATCGAGATGGAAGATGTCAAGTTCCATCAATGCGTGCGGCTTTCGCGCTTCGAGAACGACCGCACAATTTCCTTCATTCCCCCAGATGGCGAGTTTGAGCTCATGTCATATCGCCTCTCTACACCCGTCAAACCCCTGGTATGGGTAGAAGCCGCCGTCGAGAGCCACAAAGGCAGCCGTGTCGAGTATGTCGTTAAGGTCAAGGCGCAATTCAAGCGACGGAGCACTGCAAATAACGTGGAGATATATGTACCCGTGCCTGATGATGCGGACAGCCCGAAATTCAGGGTAAGGACATCACAAAGCCTTCTTCAGAGGCTTGCTTGATGACATCGTTTTACAGGCATCAACAGGCACTGTCCAGTACGCACCAGACAAGTCTGCGTTTGTGTGGAAGATCAAGCAGCTCGGAGGGAGTCGTGAATTCCTCATGCGCGCGCACTTTGGATTGCCCAGCGTGAAGAATGGTACGCCCTGGTCTCTTGATTATTAGTCATTCACCTTCTCATCTTTGCTTAGAAAACGACCTCGAGAAGCGCGCACCTATTACGGTCAAGTTTGAGATACCGTACTTCACAGTGTCAGGCATCCAAGTGCGCTACCTCAAGATTGTGGAGAAAAGTGGCTACCAGGCACTTCCGTGGGTGCGGTATATTACACAGAATGGTGATGACTATAGGTGCGTCTTCCCGGCCCTTGAATGTTAACACTCATGTTGATGGCTGTGTAACAGTTTGCGGACGGCGTTAGAAAAGGGCAGCGCCCCGATTGTGCCAATGTAATTTTGTTATTTTTAATAGATTCATTTTACTTGTCCGGATTTTGTGGTGTTGAATGGTGTACTTCGCGCATTTGATGTACGCCTACACACTCTAGTGGCCATGGGAGGTGGCGGGAAAAGACCACCACTTGCCAAATACTCAAGGCCGTGGAGATACTTCTGTCTTGGTTTGACGAGGGCACTCGAAAAGAAAAAAAATCGTATCCTTACGCGACTTTGTCCATGTACATGACCTCTCGAACACAGTGGAAAACTGGAGGTTCCACGATGAGCGAAGTCTCGAAGCTGATGCCAAAGTCGGTCTCACTGAAACAATGCCAAAGGGGCCTGTTGTCTTCACAGGGGCTTGCAGCATCGAAACCCACATGTTTTGATTGCAGACGCCTTTATCATCTCCTTAGAGTACTGATACAGAATCTTTCTATAGATTGAAAGAACAGTTGTATACTAATATTACGATCTGATCTGATTGGTGTCTGTGCCCTCGTGAAAGTTAAGCCATAGGGAATATTTGAAAGAAATTTCCAAACAACATCGTCGAATACACAAGACGAATGTGGCGCAAAACAATTGATGTAGTGTCATTAATCACAGAGCTTGTATGGTTATAGTTGATTCTTTCACACTCCGCGGATACATAACACATGATCGGTTCAACACTCTTTCCTCACTCACCGACTATCATTGCATATAGCTGCGAAATGCGTATCTTTCCAGGGAAATCGCCTACTATGTTCCGCAATATCAACTTGCCCGTCTCTAGCCTCTCCAACGGATTGAGCAGCCTACTAGGCGGTGTGGTTGTATTGTTGCGACCACAACCTTCCACACCTCGGCGTCGCCGAAAGGCCTCCCCGCCAAGGCGGATTCTCTTCTCTCTATCTTGCCCTCCCTTCCTCCTCCCACCCGATGTGCATGCGAACAGACTAAGACAACGTCGGAGCCACTGGGCACCACACACCATGGCTTTGACGCGACCCTTATTTTTGTGGTGTTGGCCGTCGTTGGCACAGGTAAGTCGTATCTCGAGCTCGCCTCGTACAATTGATCGACTCGCCATTGTTCATTTGTCTAGTAACGGCCGCCGTTGCTGTTGAGCACGCCTGTCAAGTAAAGATCCTCTTCCAGACTAAGCCCTCCGACACCGGCCATGGCCCATCTGGGACTGGACGCCTTTCCGACAATGGCGAGGAACTTAAATGGTTGGAACTTGCGCTTTCACACTTTCAGCCTTCCGATATAGGCCGTGGCTTGGGTGAGACTAAGTGTGACCAAGGCGACTCTAAACGGCGGAACATTGTGAATATCGACGATCTTGTTGGTTTGGACCAGAATCATCCTCAAACTGAGCCCTCCAATACTGGCCGAGGCTTATCTAAGAATGGGTCTTGGTTCGGCAACACATAACATCGACGGCAACGGGAACTCGGACGACAACGGCAATAACGACTGGCACGGCGAGGACGACAACGATGCGTCTGCGGTTGAAGACTACCTCCTGGAGGATGATGCAGAGGACCAGGACGGGGAAGGCCACGGCGACGACGGCGATGATGGTGACGATGACCCCCTCCACCTGGGTCCAACACTACCATTGATGACGATGGTGGGGCGTGTTCGGCAACTGGCTGAGCGCGGCCCTTTCTTTCCCTGGTATTTGGCTACAAGTCATTGGCACCTGCATGTGGCACCTCGCGCTTCAGAAACTCGTCTCGCGCAACCAAGCCAGCCTCCACCTTGTCTTCACCACTTCCAAGTTCCAAGTCCTTTGCAATGGCCGCAGGAAAATACAGAGAGAATAGAAGTTAAGTGACATCCTATCATAATATACACAAAAACGATTACATATGTAACGTGTAAATCTCTAAAAAGCCATGCCGTAAACAGGAATTTAACGATGAACAAGGTCTGCAGTGGAACGGGTATCAGAATTTACTGGTATACAATCCTTCTCTCTCCTCTGCCTTTCGGCGCCAGCCCTCTCCGCGATACGCAACGAGAAGGATGAGGAGCCCACTGATCAGCATGAGTCCTGCCCATAAAGTGTAGGTCCAGCCTGTCAGACATGAGATTAGACATCATCAAATACTGCAGTAATCTTTTGCCTACCGTCGCCCAGACCGTCCTGAGATCGTGTCAATAGGTCCAAAAGAAAAGGGTGCCGGAGGTAACGAAGACTCACCTGAAGAGGAACGGCGATTTCGATGGCCACAAAAGCCGAGACACCGCGGAATGCGCTGTTAGCTGCAAACGCAGACGAAGACCGACCAGTATTAGAGTCTGCGATGTATGCAAGCGTACTCGCGTATGTCCAACTGTAAAGGTAGATCGGTTTGAATTGATAGGAGTAATGAAACTTGAATAACGCACATCGAGAAGAAACCACAGAAGAACAGCATGACACAGATCGCCGCAACGTGGACGCGCTGTTCGCAGACCCATCCGAACGCTAGCACAAATGGAGGCAGGAGGGCGGAACTGTATACAGCATTTTTTAGGCGCATCTGACCGTGGCAATATTGCAAGAAAGAACATTGATATTCCTCGAATTTCGACGATCGTGTGGCTCACCTCCGGGTAACTGACGTTCCCATTCGCGGCCTTCAGCCGGGCCAGTTCGTGGTCAGAGAAACGGCCTCCCAGTAGGCTCCCTGCAATAGAACCTGGAGAGTCAAAGATGTCAATACCTTTGTGAGAGAACAAGGTACACTACAGACGAACGTACCGATTCCGAAAGACACAATCACGAGCCCAATTGTGAGTGCATTATAATGATAATGGTTGCTAAGGGTACGAGCACTTGTGTAGGCAACGAGGAATCCGAAAGCGAAGAGAAGGCCTGCGTACGCAGGTCAGTGTGTTCGTGATATCAGTTGAAAACGCTCACCAGAAGCGAATAAAATGACAACGTTGTTCATCCGACGCAGCACCAGAACGATTGGCTTGAATGGATTGACATCTTTGAGAGAAAGAGTCACGACCACTTCAGGGATGACGTTCTTCTCAACATCGGGCTTATGGACTCTCATTTCGTCGTGAGCCAAGTGCAGTCGTTGCCTGAGAACGTTCTGATATGTCAAACTGCGTTCTTTTCGGAAGGTATCACGGAAAGCGACGACGAATAGGACGCAGATTGACCCTCCAACGATAGTGAGGAACCAGAAGATGGCTCTCCAGCCTAGTCCTGTGGTGAGGCCGCCACCAAGGATAGGGCCAATAGACTGTGGCGTTCCTCTAAGTCAGCAACTGTGTACTTCGGGGGGCCTGAAGTGCTCACAGGACCAAGTAATGGCGCAATATAATACATGCCCATCTGGCGATTATTAAAATCCCAGCGAACAAGCTGTTCGAAATGAATTACTAACCTTCGTGCCCCTTTCTGCCGGCTCGAACATATCTGCCAACGTCGCCGCACCAATGGTGATAACGGCGCTAGAGCTAAACAAATGTGTTAGGGTAGTCCGTTCCCTTGTTAAAGTTTCTCACCCTGCGGCTTGTAGGCATCTAAAGCCGATGACCCTGCCACGCGAATGTCGTCAACGGCGAGCTAAAGAATTATCTGGCCACTCACAGTCCTATGTTCCTGCTAATGGCGACGACGATTGATCCAACTGTAAACAGTGCTAGGGAAATTACATAGACGAGCTTGGATAGCGAATAAATGGTCAAACGAGAACGCGCAAATAAAACAATCATATAAGTATGTACCTTTCGCCCTTTGACTTCGCTAATCGCGCTCCAGACCAAGGGTATTAAGCCTTGAACGAGAATAAATGCCGATATACTCCAGCTAAATTGAGAGCTCGTAGCTGGGAGCTCGAACTGCATCTGCTGCACGGCCGCTACATCATAGAACGAAGGCTCAGTAACGGGAGCTATCATCCCCCATACAACCATCCTCCTCACGGTTCTGGATGCTCCCCGCAAGCCCAGCAATCATAGACGCCGATGCAATCATCGTGAGACTGAGGTTCTAAGAGCGACGCCCCAGTCAGGAATGACATGATAGTAGATTCATAGAATTGGGAACCTTTCGTAGGGAGGACCACGCTCGCGGATCATCCACGACTGGAATATGCTCGATATCTGGTCGTACGACCTCGGCAACAGGGGCCATAATCGAGCCAGACGGCAAAGCTGACACGGTCGGCGGCATCGAGGCATGTGTATCAAGCGTTATCGACGAGCGCCGCGAGGATTGGGACATGAAGGAGAGCAAGATGTTTGACTAGGGTTGGTAATGGTATTATAGTGCATGGCCCAGAGATACCCGGTCGTTATATACCCAGAGGTGCATGTAGCAGCGGACACTGAAAACGTAAAAGGTAATTGGCGTTTCGATGCTCCGAAACAGCGGTTTGTGGTTGGGTGGGGACTTTTTTTTCTAGTGACGTACACATGGGCAAGCATCATGTGCATCATATGCGTAGGGCAGAGGGGGCAAAGGCCGCGGCCGGACCTACACGTAGTAGCATCGCTTCATACACATCGCGGAATCATGCCGGGTTCGATATGTTTCTTGAAGCCTTGTTTAGCAGCAGAGTTGTAGGCGACAGGCTTTAACATGGAGGCTTTGAAGGGAGGGGGCACACGAACCAAAGATTGCATGAGAGAAATCTAATTTTCGCGCGTGGATGGAGTGAGGAAACCGCCGCAAAAATCATAAGGCGTAGCTTTCGGATTAACCCCAAAGCAAACCGACTTCGGGCCGAACAATGGTCTATATATTTCGTTGACAGTGACTCTGCTTTGTTCTGCCGTTCAAGGCGGAGTCGAGTCAACGGGCTCTGCAGTGGTGGTCCGATATCGTTGTTTCCGTGTCATTTTTATGCGGAATCTTCGGCCGACATCGGTATCAACTTTAACCGACGGCTTCCAAATATGCCGGCCGCGGCACCATCGATCATCGTAGGACTCGAGCGCTCTTGCACACCTCAGTCCGTTTCCTCGGAGATCTTGACAGTCTTAGGCGTCGCTAACACCACCAAAGTTCATGAGACCGCCGTCGGTATTGTTGTCCCTTTCTGTGTTGCCTTGCAGGTCAGGTCACCCCGACGGAGTTGGTGATGTGGTCAGCGCCTCAGAACCCATGGGTAGCCAACGACAGTCCTCCGAGTGTTGAGTTGGAGATCAGGTCGAGAACCGATGTGATGGTGTAGATGGCGCCTTACACTCCATAGGCATTGAAAGTGGAATCCATCCCCGACGCGCTTGGACCTGAGCCTGTTCTTGCCACCAAGGCTGATTGCGCTCCAGTAATGAGGATCCTTCCCGTCATGGTCACGCCCTACACACCATGGGCATTCTAAGTCAAATCCATTCCCGTAGTTGCTTTTATCGATACCAAGACGGATATCGCTCCGGTTACGAGGATCCTGCCAGTCATCGTGCCTGCTTTGAGGCGTTGCTGGGCGTGTGTCGTTACTGCAGCGGGGGGAATACTGATGGCGATCTTCACGGGTGCAGTGGCTGATGGTAGGGAAGCTGTGCAGAGGATTGAGGTCAAGGAAACCGCGGAGAGGCTGCAGAAGAAGATAAAGGTGGATCTGGAGGAGGCAAGGATGCAGCTCGATGGTATGCCGCTCTTGCAGAGGCACAACAGGCGATGGAGACAAGGTTTGCCGCAGTTCGGGAGAGCAAGAACAAGCCCAGGGTCAAGATTCAGGCAAGCTCTTTTCCTCTTCTTTCCATTCCTTGCATTGTTGATGGCAAGGTTGAGTTGAAGGATGGAGCAGAGAGCACCTGGGATCCATCATGTCTAAAACGATTGCACGTTCGAGGATCAAGAAACCCGTCGCCCGTTCTACATTGACGATTAAAACGCCCTTGATGCCCGCGACTGGGGAGGGGATCGACACTGGGTCTTCATCGTCTTGGAAGTCGATTTCAACGAAAGCAGCCCCGACCAGGTCTTCGTCATCGACAAGCTCTTGGAGGTCCAGCTCATGCTTAACCAAAGTGCCCCAACCACGACTATGAATTGGATGAAAACCTCGTCCTTGATCAGCTCCTCTTTGCCGACCAACTCTTCCTCGACACCCAGCTCGTCGACGTCGACCAGCTCTTTCCTGCCGTAACCAGCTGCTCATCGTCAAGCAGCGACAAATTGGCCATCAAGCCTGTCTTGGTTGCACCTGCAGTTCTCTCGGCCGCCCCTTCTGCCAACGTCCCGACCGCCCCTGAACCCTCGTCTTCGTCTGAGGGCTGTTCGACTATCAAACGACGTAACCAAAGGCTAGATCCCACCAGATCTGCATCAGCACCTGCAACATCTGATGTGTGCGATTGGCGAGCAAGCGCGAGGGCAAAGGAGGAACAGGAGAAGCAGCAACGCAAGCGCCGGGAAGCGGACCGGGAATTTAAGGCGGCGTCGAAGGAGAAAGAGAAAGAAAGGAAGCGTAAGGCTGCGGAGAAGGAGAGGTGGGATGCGGAAGGCAAGAAGAATAGCCTGGGCTCTGTCCTCGAAAAACTCAAGGCCCAGCGGGGGGCATTGGCGCAGGAAATCAAGGCTAGTCAGCCGGCGCCTCAGAACCGGGAGAATGTGGGCATCGCGGGGCGGGCTGATCAAAGGCCTGGCCAACCTGAGCGGCGAGCATTCAGGGTGGCTCCGGTTCTGTGTGGGGAGGCCAATCGGGGATGCGGGCTTGAGGGGTGGAGGGATTGAGGGGGCGGGGGTTGGGGACGGGGCCAAGCCGGGGCTTGAGTGCTACTGACGGGTAGCACTGGAGCTCCATCCCGGTCTGATGTGGTTGGTCGCCTTTGGGTCGACTGCACCGTCGTTCTTGATCATCGTTGAGCCTCAAGGATGGGGTGGTGCAAAATCTTGCTTGGATATGAGCTCAGTCTGCGAGAAACGAAACAGAACAAAAAGAACGATGTAATTCTCTCTCTCCTCTCTGGATCCCTCGGACTCGGGCTAAAATCAACTGCACAGACTACGGCTGCATAATGCGTGGATGCATCTGCACAGAATCGGACTCTACAACAGACTACACATGATCAGATCAGGCCACCTACATTGGAATGGTTACAATTAGCATAGATTCATCTCGATATATATATGAACGCACCTATTCTACACATCTCAGATTCTCATATCTCCTGCAACAAATGTAAATGTACAAAGAATGAATTGTTATTGCGTTAGAACTGGACGTCTTGATCTGAAAAGTAAGTAAGTATATGTTCACATGAGATTAAAGCCGGAATTGAAGCACCTGAGCCAAGTAGAGGTAGTTTCCGGAATGGACGTCCCAACGGATTGAGTGTTCTCATTTCATAATCTCAGAGAGCAAGATGGTGCTGATGAAGTTTTTCTACATGACACATGATACTGGGTTAACTCTGGACGCGTTCCCCATTGTGAGGCTCCCATGGGTCATGAATAGGACATGTACAGAGGAGTATAGAGAAGAGTACAAGAGGCTGTTACAAGGCATCCGCCGAGAAAGGCCAAGCAGTTGATCCCTAGTCACATTCGTCACATTTTGTGACCACTCGCGCTCACCGCCGTTCCAGACGGTGAGGCACACGTTTTGAAAACGCGATGTCTGGGAGCAACGGATGGCAGTCAAACTATCAGCATAACCACCCCGAGCGCAGACAACAGGACGGCCATGTGTCCAGGGCTGCCTCAAACTCTGTACAAGATGCGCAAGGCTTACTGGGTGTCTTTCCAATGGCGTCGGCGAACCCAGCGCATTACGGTGAGTTATAGACGTTGTATTTCAAACACCCACTGATTCTGAAGGCGTAAAAGTTGCCAGGCACTTGGGCAATATGACTCTCACAGCCCAACCACAATCTTTCGCTCAACCAAACTATTACATGGTCCAGAACGGGGGATATCCACATGGAAATCCTCCGCCGTATACGGAATATGCGCAAGAACTAGCATATTTGGGATCTCAACATGGTCATACCAATGATGCGTATTGGCGCCAAACCAGGGATGACGCTGCTAGGTTGCTAGGGGATCAGTCTGGGCCGTATGTGATTGCTTATTGGGCCATGATAAGTTCAACTCACCCTTTTCAGATCATACTCATACCAAGAACCTACCAACTGGGCTCCACCACCTGCAAATCAATCGAATTTTCAGACCAACTCGCTCACACAGGCCCTGTTTCAACGAGCCGCGCCTTCGTCCGCATATCCCACACCTCCACCTCCTGGAATCACTAATTCCTCGTCGTCACTTGCATTTGCGCTTGGGAGACCCCCCACTCCCCCCCCAGTTGTGTACCCTCCACAGCAGTCGCAGCCATTCTTCAACAATTTTTTGGAACAAAAGACCCGTGAAGTGGATCAGTCTCGTCGCCCCGCCACACCTCCATTGCGGCCTGCACCACCTCCTGTTGAAGAAAGTCCTGACCCTCTAGCTCTGATGTCTAATAACTCAGCTGCTTTTACGCCTCGCAAACGCAAAGTTTATGTCCAGCTCGAATCTCCAGCGGTAAAACGCGTGCAATCCGTTCAATCATTCCACAATAAATCGAGTACCCCACAAAGACCCAAGGCATCTGCTTCTGGATCATCTTCAACTACTTCCAACTCTTCCCACACACCTCGTGGAACCATGAGCATGGCTTATGTTGCAGTCCCACCACCCCCGACATGGTTAACGCCTACATCTTCGCGAAAGGGGTCGGTTACGCATATGTCCAATAAAAAGTTTGGCAAAATGAAAAGCAATGATGATACGCCTGATCTAGGTGGTTATGGTTCTGAGGATGACGACGGCATATACAGCCCGACCCGCAGTGACACTGTCAAGAGCTCTGCCCGCCGTACCGGGGATCGCGATGACCGTGGTTCGTCGATTAAATCTACAGTCATCTAATTTTGACACTTATCTGCGCACACAGCACCGCTTGAAAAGCTGACATCACTCATCGATGATATTTTCGAAGCCGAGGACTCCCTACCCGCGGATGTCGATCTTTCGGACCTTCCTCTAGACTTTTTCTCTGCACTTACAACGATGGACACTGCGCGCCCGCTGCTCAATTCCACAGTCATTCGTAAACTGACGAAGCACATTGGTCACGTCGCTCGTCCGATGAAGCGTATCCGGGCAGGTGTACAGAGCACACCCAGGGGTAAAGGCAGAATGAATGAAGTCGACACGCAGGTACTGTCGCGTCTGCTCAAAATATTGGAACGTAATGTGCGGGCCGGAGAGGACATCGATCCTTTTCGGTATTCACCGCCTGCGCGCCAGCCGACTGCCTCTCCCAGCAAGAAGAGCCCTAAGAAAGCTTCAAGGGGAAAGAAAGCAGAACGTCGATCGAAGTCTAAGACGCCCGGAGGGTCGGAAGCGGAAGACGAGCGAGAAGAGTATGCTGGTGCCGGGGACGCTATGGCGGACCTAACAGATTCTGATTTCGAAAGACTGGCCAAGGTGCTTGAAGTTGCTCGCGACAGTATCGTTGCTGCAGACTGCTGTATTGCCCTTCTTGCTAGCGACAGGCTCACTAAACAAGTCAGTTGTTTTCTGAGGACGATATACAATTCTGACTCTTTACCAGTTGTACTCCGAAGAACTCATAACCGCCTGCCTGAACACCATCAAAAACCAGCTCACCAAGATCGTCTACCCTTTTGTCGAGGCATCTGCTGATCTCGGACCCAGCAGCAGCGCGAGTGCGAGCCTCACAGCGAGCATCAGCCCCCTGCTACACCACCTTGTTCTCCACTTATCGCCCACGGCCCAGGCACATCGACGACAGCTTGGCGAAATGTTCCAGGCGCTTTCTGCTGTGCTGCCACGCATCAACAGCCTAGTGAATGCGGAGAGCGTTGCAATGAGTGATTCTATTATCATCCAGGGTGTCTACATTGCCATTGGACCTTTCTTCGTTGTCGAGAGCGTTAGTGGCGATGGTGACGGAGCGGGTGGAGGCAAGAAGAAAGGCGGAGATGGCGGCAACGTCATTCTGAAAACTTTCGGAAAGAGTGCAATGCGAGGCTTGAGGTTAGATGCGCTGGCTTTGATCAGGAGTGTAAGTCTAAGTTGAAGCTGGCATTTCGTCCTGACTCATTGACCGTCTGTTTTAGATTTTCGCCAACCACGAGGATCAAAGATCCTGGATTATTGAGGAGATCCTAAGTTCCTTGATAAAACTTTCTGATACTAAGCAGAAAGCCGGCCAGTTCCGGTATGTTTCAATTATCTGAGCTTACAGTGTCTCGATTTCCCTGACAGTCTTTCGTAGTCTTCGAGATGGCAGGTCTATCAGGACCGTATCTGCCCTCCTTCTACAATTAGTGCAGACATCAGCGCATGATGTACGAATTGAGGCTAAGAGGATCGATAAGTCTCGTCAGAATCGCTTTGCGTTGAAGAGGCAGGAAAGTTTGACGGAGAGCCAAATGAACCTTTTGCCGCCCGAGCCTTTCCTTGACGACAACGATTTAGAGGAGATCCGTCTTTATGGGTCTGGCTTAGACTCTGCAACTAAGGCTGCGAAGACCATTATTCTCTTCCTCACTCAGAGGTGTGTCGAACGTGCCTTCTTCTCGCCTCATATTGACCCCTTCGGGGTAGGTCCGGCAAAGGAAAAGCCACGAAAAACTCAAACGAGGCAGAATATCGTGCGATATTCGATAATCTTATTTCGGACCTTCTCTCTGTACTTTACTGGCCAGAATGGCCTGCTGCAAGTCTCCTGCTTAGCATTGCATCCAAATTCATGGTGCTCACATCTCCTATTATGCATTGATCTGGGCGGGCCTCTGATGGCTTGGGCTAGGTTTCTTCGTTGGACGATATCAAGACGACACAGACAGATAACAATGCTGCAAAGACAATTGCCCTGGATCATCTGGGCGTCATCGCTGCTCGTATTCGATTGAGCATGCTGAAAGTTCAGAACACCGATTCTGACTCAGGGCCCAAGTACAAGACCCTCAAACCACTGGATGAGGCAAGAATTTCCGTCCAGCCTCCTGAGCTCTTCCTCATATCCTTTTTCTAGATTGTCTCTACTGTTAATGTCAAGCAGCTGGATAAACTCCTTGCAGCACACAAGGATATAGCAGCTCATCTGAGTAAACGATCTTCTGAGGACCAAGCATGTGATGTAAACAGCCTCCTTGTACCCGTCGTTTCTTGTCACCTGACTAGCTTGTTCAATGCAGAGCGCTCGAGAACTTACCGCAGCGACACTCGGTCAAGAGTTGGCCGCAGCCTTGAAACAGATCAACATTTGGATCGCAGATCCTGATGGGGATGATGATCTCAATCTCAAGGACCAGTCGAAACTGGAGCCCTTCGGTCAGAGGCTGAAGTACGCGTTGCGCGACGTTTGGAAGGAGCCTGCTACGGATGTCTTTGATATCGGGTAATTCTGCTCCACCTCTACCTGCTGAGCGTCTCGTTCACACTATGTTCAAAGCTCCCAAGAAGAGGTCTTGCGTGTCGACCGACTCGCGGAAGAAGTGGGAACGGTCCAGAGTTTGAGAAATTCCTTTCAACCAATCCTCACTATCATCCTAATGGCATTGGATGCTCCTCCAATCTTCATGCGAACAAAAGCCTTACGCGCCCTAGGCCAAATTGTGACCAGCGATGCCTCTATACTTGCCACAGCAAATGTCCGCCGTTCAATCGAGAGCCATCTTCTCGATAGCTCCCCTGCCGTTCGGGATGCCGCTGTAGAATTGATCGGAAAGTATATGGTCGACTCGCCTGAAGTTGCCGGCGACTACTATCAGAAAATTGCAGACCGCATTGCTGTGAGCGTTTTTCTGATTTGCTGTAAACAAAGGCTGATTTCTCGAAGGACACCGGCCTTGGTGTCAGGAAAAGGGTTATCAAGCTCCTTAAGTCTTTCTACAGTGTTACTGAGGACACAACACGACGTATTGACATCGCTACGCGCATTGTGCTTCGTATGCTAGATGAAGATGAAACCGTCAAGGACCTGGCCCTAAAGACCATCGAAGAACTTTGGTTCCCAACCACCGCAACTCTGCCCTTAGCAATGAAATCAAAACCTATTTCTTCGTCCAATTCTCAAAACAATGGTCCTTCACTCACCAAAGTCGCTGTCATCATGGGAACATCTGCGAACTTTAAAGATCGCCAATCACCGCTCGAGGACTTGTTACACAAGATAATGGTTGACAAGTCTGGCTCTGACGCTGCATCTCTGCATTCACGCTACGCGGAGATCTGTGAGACTTTGATAGATGGGTTGGTCGACGCCTCTGATCTACCCGGTTTCGTATGCGTTGTTCTCTTATGTTGATGTTCAAAACCTCATTTCCTCGCAGACCGTATTTAACTGCATTCGAACCATCCACCTTTTTGCCTCTGCATACCCTGCCATTCTTTCTGGGTCCAGTGCTTCGACACTATTGCCATATCTGAAGAATGCTACGACGGTAGGGTGGTCAACTATAAAACCGAACCATCACTCACCTTGAACTCTCTTGTTAGCAAGAAGAGCAAGCGACCACCGATTATCTTCTCAAAATATTCCGAGTGTCAATACCTCACATGCCTAAGACTGCAGCGAAGTTTGCTCAAGAACTTCAGACGGCACTCCAACCGATGATCATCAAACCTAGTGGTGGGGGAGTTCAGGTTAGAGTTTCCACTTCTATCATTATCATCTTGCCCTCAATTGGCGTCCACCATCAGGTCTTGCAAGAGAGCGTGGCATGTATGTGTATCGTGGTTCAACACTTGACACACGATTTCACTAGGTTGGTCAATCTGCTTAAGTCATGTAATGGTATGTCCTTTGTATATTGGAAAGGCTGTGTCAGTTTAACAACTCCGTTATCCTAGCTCGTCTGCAAGAAGCGATAAGGCGTCCTCTCTCCAAGGAGATGACGGCCAATGACGTCCGAGCACTGTCAATACTCATCTTTATTGTCTCTCTTCTGGGCGAGCATTGCAACTATGACGCCGTACGAAGGGACCACATCGGTTGGTTTTTGCCCCTTTCCAAAGCTTCTGATCCTAACTCTTTTTAGAACTAGCGTCTGACATCAATAGTATTTCGGAGGTGAGGATTGTCAGCAGACGAGACAGAAGGCATACTAAAATCTAGTCAGGGGTCGATCGTGGAACATATTTATGACAGCCTACTACAACTTTATTCGAAGTATACGGTCACATCGCTTCAGGGACGCATACTGCAATGTCTAGGTGCGTCATATACATGTCGTAGAGTCATTATGATTGTGTTAATTAGGCCCAAACTTGATAGGGTTTCTCTTTCGAGCGCAACCGATGCTGATGACCATGGAGCGATCGTCAGCGATTATGGATGCCATATTTGCCTCCCCAGAAGAAGAATCTCGTGGTCGACTACTGAAAATCATGCAAGAGTTTCTCGTATCGGAAGCTGCAAAGCACTCTGCCAAAGAAAAAGGTCAGTGCCTGTGAAGTTCCTATCACGCCCACTCATTGTCATTTAGAAGCTGTAAAAGGGAAAACCAAGGCTACCGATGTCAATATGGATGAGTTGGTCGGTAACACTGACGGGTTTGCAGACTCAGGGTTTGTCTTCTGTGGTGGCCGGCCTTTTGTCCAGGAGCTGACCTAATTTTTACAGTGTTAGTTCAGCCATTGTCCAGCGCTATCTTGGCCCTATTCTCGATGCAGCTCTCTCGCAGAACCCTCAAATTCAGACCACCGCTATCGACGTATTAAGCTTTACGATCAAACAAGGCTTAGCGCACCCTCTACAAGTGTGTGATTTATTTGGTATCACCCACAGCCTTATCTGACAATGAATGGTAGTCCTTCCCTGTTATCGTCGCACTAGAAACTAGCCCACTTCCACACCTATCTAGTCGTGCGAGTGCTCTACATGCAGTACTTCACACAAAACACGCATCGCTCCTGAACACTCGATATACTGTCAGTGCCCGCGCATCATTCGACTATCAAAAAAAGATTTCGCCTGGCCCTGTTCGAGGTAAGCTTTGGTCTCAAGACGTAGTGCGTTGACATACAACTTTGTTCCATAGGATACCATGTGCAGATACCTCCAGTGGCACTTCTACAACGGTGGTACTTCCTGGTGCGAGAAAAGCGGGCGACGAGACAGGATTTTCTCAAAGCATTGGTCAAAGTCTTTCAGGAGAGCCCTTCAAACCGGGCCACTCAGGTACGTTGGTTACGGCTATGACCATATCAATTGACTTGCTGATCCGTCACAATGTAGGACGACGTCGACTTTACAAGATACATGGCGGAGAACTTCTCTGCTTTTGATTACAAGACCCAAGAAGAGGTCTTCACCGTTATAAAGTACCTAACTGTGGTACTTTCCACGACTGGGGTACAGTTGCTCGAGACGGTTTCACCTGCGCATCTACTCTCCCATTTGCGGACGGCTTCCAACCCTGTACCCGCGGCACCTGTGCCAGATGTACCAGTGCGTTTCTGGTGGTTTAGTTGAGTCCTGCTAACATATGCTGCAGGATAATCTAATGGAGGGTATTATTGAAACGACTCGTAAGCCTGAAAACACTCTTTGTAAATCATTTCTCAATGTGTCGTCCAGCCTCCAAGCCTCTTCCTGAACTCCAGGAGGGGATCTTCGTCATGCGGAGCTCCGTCATCATCTCAATGGTCATGCTCCTCAAAGCTCACCTGAAGAACCTTTATTCCTTGTCAGAAGAGTACGTGTATTCTGTTGCGCTATGTTGCCCAACTAATGACAATCCCCTTCACTAGCAAATGTAGCAAATTCTCTATTGGGAAGAAAAGCGCCGTTGGTGATAAACCTGCTGTTAAACGTTACGACAATGTGATGATCTCTTGGGACCGCTTACCGTTTGCCACGAATCCCATACTTACGACCGATGATGTTGATACCCAAAAGGCCCGGGTACGTAAATGCCGCGTGCTATCTTACTTCTTTGGCTCATGATTCTCGGTTCAGTTCCTCGATATTTGGAACGAAGATGGTGTCAGCGCTGAGCCAGAAGATGAATTCTTGTAATTAACTACTTATTCCTTGCCGACATGTCTTTCCACTCGTTGGTCACTACGCTCGTACACTCCTCATTGGACTCTATTTTTATTGCTGGTCATCCATGCTCTTCAATCGTTCCTACACTGCCATTTTGAAGCACAGTGCCGCTACTTTACCCCAGGTATAGTTATAGTTGCCTGTAAATACTTTAAGTACAGTATAATAATATTCACCTCCGCCAGTGTATATACTTCCTGTATCTCCGATAGGCCAATTATAGACTGGCGCAAACCTTGCAATATTTTGGTCTTGCAGCACCTTTTGAGCACTTTTCAATTGGAGACCGAGATCGAGAATGGTTGGTTGTGTTTCGTTATTGGCGCAAATATTAACAAGTACAAATATTCTCCTCCTTTCACACTGTAACTTTGACGTCCAAACGGAATGGCTGATGTCGTAGCTGCGCCACCGGCAATTGAGCCCATGCAGGGCGTAGAGGCGTCCGCTCCTACAACTTCTGGTACACCAGAGGTCGCCGCTCCCCCCGCGGAACCTGACAATGCATGCGAGACTCTCTACATTCAAAACTTGAACGAGAAGATCAAGACGGATGGTACGTCTACTGCCATACTATTTTTTGAGCCGTAACCAAAGCTCATTGTTATATCGTTTGCCCAGTTTTGAAGGCTTCGCTAAAGGGCCTGTTCAAGTCTTATGGAGAAGTCCTGGATGTGGTCGCGCATAGCAATCTACGTATGCGTGGGCAGGCGTTCGTTTCATTTGCTTCCAAGGATAGTGCACAAAGGGCGTTGAAGGATGTCCAACGATTTCCACTATATTCCAAACCCATGGTATATTCTTGTTCTCGTTTTATAATCGTCTATGTCCGTGCCCTGATTTCATCTCCTTTGCAGCAAATATCATTTGCAAGAACACGGTCAGATGCAGTGGTGAAGAAGGTGGATGGAGACAACTACGAGTCGCACAAAGCACGGAGAGATGACCATAAGAGTGCGTTCTGAATCTAAACGCCGCAAAAGCGACTGACTGGCTGATCTATCCTCGTGATACTAGAGACGACGCGATACACAAATCCGCTGAAGCAAAAGTTCCGCGCGAAGAGGATGGCCGCAGAAAGTGTGTTGCACTTTCAATATATTCTTCCTGTACATTGACCTTTGAACTTCTACAGTCGACGGTGCTGCAGCTGCGCCTGCGCCTAAAAGGCCGAATGTCCAGATGCCGGACGAATACCTACCTCCCAACAAAATTCTCTTCCTGCAAAACCTGCCCGAAAGTGTCACGAAAGATCAGCTCATGGCCCTATTTTCACAGTACGCTGTAATTCGTACGCCCGAATAGCTAATCGCTGACACTGGCTATTTCCAGATATCCAAATCTGCACGAAGTTCGTCTTATCCCGACAAAAAAGGATATCGCCTTCGTAGAGTTTATCGACGAGGGAAGTGCGGGCGTTGCGAAAGATGCGCTGCACAACTACAAACTTGATGGCGAGAACAAAATTAAGGTCAACTTTCTCCACGTCTCTTTCTGTGATGATCGCTCAAATATCTGTTATAGATCACATTCGCCAGGAAATAGTCAAATACATTCATTCGCTTGCGTTCTATTTGTATTTTGCTTGTAACACGATAATGTTTCTTGTAAACGGAGAGCGGGCCTGGAGCGGGCCATATATATATGACTTTTAGGGTTCTCTTAGACCCATTAGACACATGTCGACATCTTAAAACTCTGAAATGCCCGCTCGGCGCTACTCTGTAGTGGGTCAATGATTCCAATCTGTAGCTACATTCGCACATCACGTGTAGTCGTGTGGAATTGCGTGCTTCGCGTTTTACCTGCCTCCGAGTCCTACTGTGTACCGATCTACTTCTCTTTGAAACACAAAATCACGCTGCGAGGAGTGACCGAAGGTCGACGACGAGCGGCGTAATCAATGAGAACGAGGAGTCGAATTGATTGAACACAAGGGTATGCTCTATCCTTCTGTAAGAACGTCTTCCATAGAAAGGAGTAGCGGGCTTTGCGCACTGGAAATTATATTACTGTTGTTCCCTCCTCCCTCAACAACACGTGATATCATAGGTCTGGCTACGGGAGATTCTGATAGATTCTGATTAGGCGGGTTATTCTATATGATTGTAATCGTCTAACTTGAAGGAGAAAAAGTGGCGCTACCAACCTCCGGCAAAAACCGGGACGGCATTTTCCAGATTTGTCAAAGATTTGTTCGTCCATCGCTCGGATTTCTGTTTCCCCTGCTCACGGCTAAATACGCCAGAATCGGACGAGAAGAGAACGCAGGAGCGCCCTCGGTACCCCGCGCATTGGCGGGGCAAAGACATGGGTATTCGCCAGCCCAAATGGTCAGCAAACAGTATGATCGGTGAGCCCAGCACACGACTGCTTGGATGCCGTAATTCAGAACTTATCTACAGCTGGCGCCGGGGGCGGCCTAGTCGCCAGCATCGCGACATGCCCACTAGATGTCGTGAAGACAAAGTTGCAGGCTCAGAGGGCAATACAGGGCCAAAGGGGCTACTTGGGCATTATGGGTGTGTTCCATATCCTTTATCTGCCGTCATTTTTTTCTGATGTGGATTGGCAGCCACTGTCAAAACTATTCTTACAGATAATGGATTTCGAGGCCTGTATCGCGGCCTGGGGCCTACGATCCTGGGTTATTTACCAACATGGGCCATTTACTTCGCAGTATATGACGGCATTAAGGGCTTATTCGGGGAGCCACCTATGGGAGGAGCTCCGGCTCCAGCAGAGCGAGAACGCCTTTACCCAGCGGCGCAACCCAAAGGATACCAACCTGCTGCGAGAGAACACCCTTGGTCACTACACATCCTCTCCGCCATGACTGCTGGTGCAGCGAGCACAATATGCACCAATCCATTGTGGGTTATTAAGACCCGCTTCATGACTCAGACGAAGGACGAGATCCGGTACAAGCACACTCTTGATGCGGCTCTGACTATATACCGGACTGAAGGCCCTCGTGCCTTCTATCGTGGGCTTGTGCCAAGTCTATTGGGAATTGCTCACGTTGCGGTGCAGTTCCCTCTTTATGAACAATTGAAGCTCATGGCTCGTGAGTCCGGTCCTCACACACTCACTTATACATCGTTCTAATCATCTACTCCACTTGACAGAAGGCGACTCAGAAGCGCCATTGGCGAGCCAGACAATACTCTTGTGCTCAGCCATCTCGAAGATGACTGCATCTATCGCGACATACCCCCATGAAGTCGTACGGACGCGATTGCAGACTCAACGACGGCCGCTGGCGGACGACATGTCATCGGATGGGATGATCAAGCAACACAAGAGCAGAGGCGTTTTCTATACCACTAAGAGTCTCATCAGGAAGGAGGGGTGGACTGGCCTGTATAGAGGGCTGTCAATCAATCTCATTCGCACTGTTCCTAACAGTGCTGTCACCATGTTGACGTGCGTCTATTCCACGATTCCTGTTTGTGTTTGAGGAGCTAACCCTGATCCAGATACGAGCTACTTATGCGCCATCTCAATGCACGGACTACCCGATAACCACACAAATAATATCCCTCTCACGCCGAACTAGATTTGTCGACGGTGCCATACATTAACCGTTATTCATCTCGTCAATTTTTTTTGCTGCTCGTTGCAGTCCCAGCTTGTATTCTAGTTTTCAAGCCATATTTACGTATTTTTAGTGCAACAAGGAACTCGTTTACTCATCATCATCACTATTTCGAGAAGCTCTAGCGATTCAAACAATGTCAGTCAGTCAGCCACCTATCCAATTCATTTCCCTTCCCGTCTCTATATATCTACAACTTCAACTCGCATGGTTCAAAGGGTTACAAATGATCAAGTAAAGCCAACCACTCTACGTTGAATTCTATAAATAAGCAACACTCAACCCCAGATAGTCAGACCGCTCCCTCCAAGGGTGTTGAACTGAGATGCTTTTGTTTACTTCGGCAATGTTCTTGAAGTCGCCTCCGCACTCTCCTGAGCTAGCTCTGCTTCAGACGGCGCCAGTCCAAAATTTTGAGCCAACTCATAACCATCCCCTTCTGACGGGTTATCGAGGCTATATTCTGCCGAATAATAAAATGTAGGTGGTGGTGGCCCACGCCAGGGATTTAAGTGTTTAGATAGAAGGGATCTTTTGTGCAGGGCGGAGAGATATGGCGTGTTGATGTGAGATCGAAGCATGAAGGGGTCAACCTGGGAGATCTTCACCTGGAAAATTTACTGCTTGGCACAGTAACTTGCAAAGAAAAGGATACTCATCGTGAGATCCATGGCACAGAGGCTGCTAACGGCATGCGCCACTACACATCTTTGTTTTGGATCCTTGTGGTATTTATTAAGCACTACAATATCTGCTAACTTGAAGGGTTATTCTATCTAGCTTGGTTCTCTCAGCCTTTGAAGGGTCGACGGATTTGCGAAAGCATGGAATTAGAAAGGGCTGCGAGGCCATTGGACCAATGGGGATGTGGAATATTGATCCTTTGGTGGTCGCAGGAGCCTCTCGGAGTCAATTCGCTTGCTGTAAGTTCTGCGGTCTTCGGCAGAGAATGTGGGGAAGTATCTTGCATACGCACTACAAAAACGCTCCTCGGAACCAAGTCTAGAGTTTGGTTATCTTCAGGATCTTATGGAAACGGCCAGTGGGTAAACTGATGTTATACGTGGATAGATTTTGGGCAGAGAGGGGCTTGCAGGAGTACTTATTCGTCGCAGCCTCCACCTGCCCTGACATGAGCCTCGTGGTCATTGATAGTTTGGAAGCGCAGTTCTCGTGGTAGAGAGGATGAAAGCAGTGAAGGCGGTGGGATATGGTTGAAAAGTCCGAAGGGGATGAAGAGATGTCGACATGTGAAAGCCAAAGTTGGCGCTAGAAAGATCCACTTCCGATCCCCGAACACTTTCTTCCGCAAACCACGATGAGGCCGTCTGCAATCCGCCTCCTCAACATTCTCGTCCCTGTAAAACGGTGAGTGTATTGTAGAGAGCTAGCTGTCTGTAGCGTACTCACGACGACGCGCAGGGCTGTCGACTACTCCGTCAAGATCCGGGTCAACCCCCAGCAGACCGGCGTTGACCTCAATGTCAAGCATTCCATGGTGTGTGTGTTCCGTATCGTACCATGAAGCTGTAAACTAAGCTTGCGACCGTATAGAACCCGTTTGATGAGATTGGTACATTCCTTGGTCAACATGCACCATGTCCGCGGCTCTAACCATTTCCTTCCAGCGGTGGAAGAAGCCGTGCGCCTGCGGGAGAAACTGAAGGACGCCGTCAAGTCCATCAAGGCCGTGACGATAGGCCCACCCAAGTCTATCGAGACGCTGCGCACCGCACTTGCCATGGGCGCCGACTCGAGCATCCATGTCGAGATCCCGGAGAGCGCGCCGGCGCCGGAGCCGCTCGCGGTTGCAAAGACCCTGCAGGAGATTATCAAGCGCCAGGAGGGAGGCGTCGACGTGGTGATACTAGGCAAGCAGGCGATCGATGACGACCTTGGCGTTACAGGCCAGATGCTCGCGGGTCTCCTCGGATGGAGCCAGGCGACGTTCGCGAGCAAGGTTGAGATTGATGCAGTGAAGAAGGAAGCGCTGGTGACGAGGGAGATTGACGGTGGAGGCGAGGAGGTGCGGTGTAAGCTGCCGATTATAATTACGACGGATTTGAGGTGAGTGCGGTTTTTGGTCTTTGTGTGGACGAGGCTCTCATGGTTTGTGAATTGCAGGCTCAACGGTGCGTTCTATACTTTGCTTCTGCGTAACTCCTTTACTGACTCTTTTCTAGAACCCCGATACGCGTCATTGCCCAACATCATGAAGGCGAAAAAGAAGCCCGTGGAGAAACTGACACCTGCCGACCTCGGCATCGACTTTACACCACAGCTCGAGACGCTCAAGGTGTCGGAGCCACCACAGCGCGTTGGCGGCGGCAAGGTGGCGAACGTGGACGAGCTCGTCGCGAAGCTCAAGGAGGCAGGGTTCACAGCAGTGTAGACCACATCACATCCATAGATAGACTAAAGACTAGATCGAAGTGGAGTGAATATCCCAGATATGCGAAAGCGAATGTGAGATGTGAAAGGGATTTGGATTGTATTATATTCACAGTCCGTTCTACTGGAGTTTTTTGACTATGTACCTTAGGGACTACAACAATTGACATCAATGGAACAGGAGAGGAAGAGAGAGAGGGAGAAAGAGAGTTGTATGGTGTATGTATGTATGGCTGTGAAGGAGAAACAGGGCTACAGAGGTGGAGGGCAGAGCATGGATCAGAGAGAGGATGGGAGATTAAATAGTGCAGAGGATACGAGGCTGGCCCGGTCGTGAGTGTACGTACGAAACAGAGTACTAAAAAAGGACAGGAAGGAATGTCAGGCGTCGGCCTCACCGTCCGTTGAGACACCCTGAGTATGGTTATGATTTGGATTACTGACGGAAGGAAAGAGATCACGCACCTTTGATCGACAGGCGGGACAGTTGTTGCGCCCCGTCTCGAGCCACTTGTCTACGCAGTTCTGGTGGAACGCGTGTCTGCACTTCATGACGCGAATGTCGTCCTCTGGCTCGTAGTCGTCCAGACATATCAGACACTGCGAGTACGTATCCCGTCAGCCACCATTATACGAACGAAAGGGAGGAAACCACGCACGCGCTCGGTACAGTTCGCAGAGATCTTTTCCTCCGCCTCGTACTGCGGCAGCAGCGAAGCTTTGATCGTCTCTAGCCCCGAACGAGCAATGTCAGCGCGCGTAACGGTCGCGGGCTTGGTGTGCCCCAGGAGGTCCGCGAGCTCGAGGAGGGCCTCGAGCGAGGCGAGCGTGTCGGGCCCGCCATTGAGGATACTGTGTTCTGGGGGGTAGTAACCTGTGCGGGACGTCAGTAAATCTAAAAAAAAGGAGGAAGGGAGGGAGACGCACCGCCGATGACGTAAATGAGGAAAGTGCGCGAGCCCGCGGTGGGTTGTGCGGCTGCGCGTGCACGCCGGGGGCGGAGGCTGCGGATCGCGTCGGCCGCGCGGGCGGTCCACGGCGCGGGGGTGGGCGCGCGCGAGTCATTTGGAGTGTCGGAGTCGTCGCCTAGAGCTAGAGGATCGTCTTGGGCAGGATCGGTGTTGGTGTTGGTGGAGGAAGGACCCGAGGGTGAGGTAGGGGATGTGGGGGCGGAAGGAGGAGGGAGGGCAAGCACGGATTGCACGCCTACGACGATCACGGGTACTACGGATGTTGGGGCGTCTGGGGCAGATGAGAAGAGGGGGAGGGAAGAGGAGGCGAAGGGGAGTTCGGCGAGTGTTGGGTCTGCTGGGGCCTGGTCCGTGCTTGGCGCCGGCGATGTGGTTGTGGGTGAGGGAGAAGAGGCGGAAGGGAGAGTGGGAGGCGGAATGGAAATGGGCGCGAAGCGGTAAAGGCGCCACCAGTTGATGCGGCCCTGAGCATCGACTTCGGGTGCGGCGGGAGTGGTGGCTGGGGCCTGTGGGGAAGATGGGAGGACGAAGGAGTCGACCCTGGAGAAGGTGGAATCGGCATCAGAGTCAGAGTCAGAGTCGGAGACGTCGCCGAGGGGGGGCATGTCGGTGTATAGAGAGTCGGCGTCGTCGGCAGCGGGGGGAGCTGCGGGTGTGGGTGCTGATGGGGGCGTTGTGATGGGAGCAGGAGGAGGAGGCGTGGGGGCTTCTGTTGGGGCGGGCGTGGGACTTGGTGTGGTTAGTGCGACTCGTAGGTCGGCTTGGAGGTCGAGCAGAAAGCGCTCAAAGCTGCCTTCTGCAGGGTCCTCCTCCGCTGCTGGTGCTGGCGCCCCTTCGGCCGTGCCTTGAGCAGTGTGTGCACCAAATCCAGTGCCGGTGGATGTGGAGCCGACGCTATCCGTTGCTAGGCCAAGCCCGAGGTTAAACGCGCGAGCCATCTGTCCAAACAGGTGCTCGCGCGCATCGGGGGTGAGAGGATGCTGCTCGTCCAAGGCGGGACTGGCTGGTGGGGCGGAAGACGATACGAGAGGGGAAGTAGAGGAAGAGGGAGTAGAGGAGGGATGTGGTCGGAGACCGAGACGCTCACGGATGCCGCTCCAGGCGTGTCTGAGGCGGGTAGCGTCTGGCTGTGGGACGGGGGCTGGGGGATCTATGGGAGCTGCATGTGAGAGTGTAGGCGTCGGGGACGTTGTAGGAGACAAAGGAGAGGGTGTTGGGGGCCCGAGGGAGGCGGGGAGAGCGAGGGGATCGGATGTTCCGGTGAGGAGGGAGGCGGCGGTTGCGGCTGCTGCGACGCTAGAGGGGGAATTTAGTTTACTTATAAGGATGAAAGAGAGATGAGATGGACCTGAGAAGGGTACCGAGGACGTCGATACTGCCCGAGGAGATGGGGCCTAGACCGGAATCGGATTCGGGCGCTGGGGGCGCTTGGGGAGGGTCTTGGGGTGGTGGGTCATCTGGAGGGGGGGCGGTGTCTAGGGTTGTTGAGGATGGATGGAACGATGAGCGGCTGGGCGGTCGTGAGCCTGGGTTGAGGAATGTAGAGAGACGGTTGCGGGCAGAGGGCGTGGGTGGTGTTGAATTTGGTCGGGTTGGGGTTGGTCTTGGGGCATCTGTGGTATGGACGACGCCTTGAACGACGACGAGAGTGCCTGGAGGAGGAAAGGCGTGTGGTGGTGGTGGTGGTGGGGCATCGGTGGGAGCAGCAGCAGCAGAGGAGGAGGAAGTGGCGACTGCGACGGGGATGGGCAGCAGTGGAACGTCAGGAGTCTCGATGATGGGAGGTGGTGTTGGAGGCGATGGTGGATCGTTGGTCATTGCCTCTGGTGACGATGAGGAAGGCCCTGGTTGGTTTTGGTTTTGGTCATGCTCCTGTTCGTCATCGTCGGGTGAGTCGTCCTCGAGGGTCGCGGATGATGACGACGACGACGAAGCCGGTTGTTCAGACTCTTCAGCTGCTTTGGAGAAACGACGAGAATTGCGCCAGGATTTGGACGGTTTGACGAGATTCAAGAGAGATTTACGAACAGACCGACGACGAGGAGTTGGTTGTGGGGTTACTGCTTCCGGCGTTGAATTTGAATTTGGTTCTGCGACAGAATGAGACTGTCGCGATGAAGATTGGCCCATCGCTGTAACTTAATACAGCCTAGGAGACGTATTGAAAGAGAAGACAAAGAAAAGTCGAGAAACGCTGACGTTGAGGCTGTTGCTGGTGGCGATGAGCCTGAGTAACCAACTCACGTCAACCGCTGTCAACAATCACAACTCGCGCTTGTTTTTGAATTTATTCAACCTTCTACATCAAACACAACATTACCCCCTGGCACAGTACACGTCCATGCATCCTCTCTGTCTTTTAATACAAACCCATTCTCGCTGCTCGCCATGAACCCCTCCAACGTGACCGTCTCGCCTTCCTCCAACTCTGATCGCTCAATATCCGCATCGGCCTCCTTACCCGTAATGAACTTGAAGCTTGTGTCATTCGAAGCAGCCAACGTCGCGGGACCCGTCGATTTGGGCAAGTGGTAGAACTGCGCGCGCGCTAATATCAATATTAGACTATCTCTGATAATCCTTGAAGCGCCCACCTTGACGAAACTGTTTTCCGGCGGCGCAATGTTCTGCGTCTCAAGCGACAGCGGCCCCCTTGTCGGGTCTCCTGCTGTGATATGATACATACGCGTAGGGGGCAGCTCCACCTCAACCATCGACACGTCGCCCATTTCGTTGCCTGATGTGTAAGGCGTCCCCACGAGGAACGTCTCGTCGTCCTTGAACGAACCAGTCAACTCCATGTCCAGTCCCCGCCGACGGATCGCATCTAGAAGCAGCTCCGTTGGTTTGTGGTTCCCCAGTTGCTGGGCTTCGAGCTCATTAATCATATTGCCTTCACACCTGCCCACGTCCATTAGTCTGTGCGGTTCATAACTAGCAAGCGCAAAGACCCACGATGTTACTCTAAATCGCTCCGAGATGCTCACGCAGTCGGAGAACAAGGGAGAGGGGAGCGTACGAATGCAACCATCATTAAGCGCGATGCCCACAGCTCCCGACTCGAATATCGACCCGCTGTCAAAAAGCGTCACCGGTCGACCGGTAATGAATGGCGTCGACGACGCGACGAGTCCCAGCTGCAAAGGTTTGGTTTGAGTAAACCGCAGACGAGGAGGGACACGTACCGTAGGCGCAGGGTGCCTGGGACTGCGGTAGTGTTCGAATGTGCTCAGCAGCCCCTCTGGTGCACGGTCTGTCAAGTAGATCACCCCGCTGGGCCTGTGCATGTATAGCGTACTCTCCATGCGAAAAAGAAATACATAGATAGACGCACTGTATACCCTTCAATTCATCCAACAGAGCCGTCTTCCGCCTCGTGCCCATCCGCGCGTCCGCCCAGCTACTAAATTCCTCCTCTGGTTCCGTGTCCTTGCCACGAAACGCGTGCCATCGACCCACCTGCGGTGCACTCCTCCCCGGGAGCGTGCTGCGGAAGGGAACAGCCGATTTAGGAAAAAAGGCGAGAGCACACGCGATGTGCCCCGGGTGCGAGGGCAGAGGCGCGGAGAGGCAGCCTAGGGTACGGGGGGCGAGGGCTGTAATGGAGTTTATAGCAAGCGAGAGGTCAGCCGGGGGGAGGTTCGGGGAGATTGAGAATAGCACGGGTCCTCCTGTGGAAGGCTGGAGGGCGGCGAGGGAGCGCAGGAGGGAGGCGGGCGAACGCGCGAGGATGGTGGTTGTGAGCATTGCATGGGACGTCATGTGACACGTATTGCCTTTGCTTCACACCATCATCCATGGCCAACACCAACTACGAACCATGGCTCCCTCCCTGGCTCGCGTACGTGCTGCGAGTAGAAGCAAACGACGTGCTGCTGATGATTTGCTCATAGGATCCCTCTGGGCCTCTGCGTCTCTGCGTACTGCTTCCGCGAGTATTGGAAGTTGCGCCAGCTTAGGCTGTATGGTATCGGCAAGGGCGGTGCGTGCTTTTCCTTCTTCCCCCTTCAACCCCCTGCTTGACATACCATGACTCCCCAGCCCCCGGATTCCAAACCAACGTCCGCCAGGTACGCGTCACTCCCGCCATCGCAGCACGCATCCGCCGCGGCGAAACAGTAAGCCCCGAAGAGATCGCCGCTGCCGCCAAAGAAGCCGAAGAGTCGGGCAATGGAGAGGAGGCGCCTGAGCCGAGGACAAATAGCCTTGCGGGGCGTGGGGTTGTGGAGGAGGTGCAGTTGGATCAGAGCAAGAAGGGGGAGGACAAGGAGGAGGAAAAGAATGAGTGGCTGCCGGATAATATTACAACGCCGAGAAAGAGGGCAAAGGGTCGGAAAGCGTAGAGCACTTAATTCTAATTTGGAGGTGGTGGTGGTGTATATTATACTTACGGGATCCCAATCGTGGTACAACCAATTTACTATGAGACAACATAGGTCTATAAATGTACATAAGTAACTAGTATGAGTACCTACTGTACCAGGGTGAATGCTGGAAACCATAATGCATAACGGGGGGTCAAAAAGTTTCTTATTTGTGGGATAGCCTGAGTGTACTGTAGCGGACTGTATGGTACCAACCGTAACGCGTAACGCGGCCCCAAAAAGTTGCTTATATTCCCTGTCGTAACGCGTAACGGTCCTTCGGTTGCTAACTTTTGGCGTAGTTTTTTCAAGTGAAAAAACGGCTCTCAGATCTCAGGGCGGGCCTGCGGCGCATCAGTTGCCTATATCGCGATGCGTAAGGGGTACTGTAGCATTTCAATCCAATGAATGCCTGATGCCGCTAGTCGCGCCGTATTATAGCAAAGAATCGGAGGAATCCGGCGGCTTTCTAGCCAGCCGAAATTCCCGATTGTTGTATTTGGATCGGGCAAAGAGATTTTGCCGTGGCAGCAGTGCACTGCCGTGGGTGCCGTGCCACGGCAGTACAAATCGATGTATGTTTTTTGAGTAAAATAGAGCATTTTACGCGCCTCTCAGATGTCCTCTGGACCAGATAAGAGGTGTTGGAAGGCCCTGGGACTGCACCAGCACTTTGTGGGCAGAAATACATCAGGAAAACTTTGGGTTCAAGGTATGCATAGATGACACGATCATGACAAAGCATCAATCGGATCCTAGATACCGTCGAATCCTAATGATAGACCATAGATATGCCCTTGGCTTGGCCGCCATTGAGGTGGGGTAACGGCTTGGTATACAGCAGGTTGATGCTACTGGGTCAAGCACATCCCAATGCAATCACTGGTTTCATATCCTCATCTTATATTTAAGATTTGTATCTGCCGCACCAACTTGCCTTCGCGTAGGTTTACCCTTCTCATGACCATCTTTGAGACAGGCTAACGATCTAGCTTTCAACAGGTTTATGTTACTAGACCAAGCACATCTCAATGCGATCGCTGGTTTCATGTTCTCATCTTATATTTTAGATGTGTATCTGCCGCACCAACTTGTCTCCGTGTAGGTTTACCCTTCTCACGACCATCCTTGAGACGGGCTAATGATATAATTTTCACCAGGTTTATGTTACTTGGCGATCGCCAGTTTCATGATCTCGTCTGATAGATGATGAGCATCAATTTGCACCAACTTGCCTTCACATAGGTTTACCCCTTTCTCATGGCCATCTTTGAGACGGGCTGACGATCTAGTTTTCAACAGGTATATGTTACTAGGCCAAGCACACCCCAAGGCAGTCACCAGTTTCACGACCTCGTCTGATATTTGAGATGAGTATCAGTTGCACCAACTTGCCTTTGCGTAGTAGGTTTAGGCAAGTGTGCATATT
This sequence comes from Tephrocybe rancida, assembly GCA_018858115.1. Lineage (NCBI taxonomy): Eukaryota > Fungi > Basidiomycota > Agaricomycetes > Agaricales > Lyophyllaceae > Tephrocybe > Tephrocybe rancida. The sequence continues at coordinate 168,367 of JABCKT010000008.1, forward strand.
TCAAAACGGTACTAATGAAGGGAGCTTGATCCAAGTTAGAAATCCAGGCCATGTAGTAGGTGACTATTACATACATTTCCTACTAGTAGTAACCTATCCAAACATTTGAGGTGTACCGGGACTACTTAAAGCACAATAAAGCGCTAGCGACATCATGGAGAAACCGCCAAATGCGAGAAAATGCTTCATTTGGGCCATTGCCTACTCGCCCCACCCGCTTCCCTCCTCGTACCACTCGCCAGCTCTTCCTCAGCGGCCTTCTTCACCACTGCCGCCGACTTCCAACGCACTCCTGCCCTCTCCACATGCACATATGCCACCTGTAGGCGCCGCCCGAAGCATGTCCTGAAGCTGTTCTGCCTGCCACCGGACGTATCTATCTCTATCCAGTCTACTGCCTGCCATCCTGCTATTCCTTGTTCAGTGCACTGCTCATCCATGTTGCCTCGTCCCTCTGCTCTCCTGCAGTCCTCAGTCTGTTGCACCGTGCACGTGGCAACGCAGGCCTTGCCACGTACAGCCATCCTTCGACTGCCAGCTGCTTAAGCGCACACATCCTGACAACTCGTCGCCGGCTCCCAATGAAGCGACAGACCTTGCTTGCTAAAAGTACAGCAGGGTGACGAGCTTTTGTGAGCAGTTCCTTAGATTCATAGGGCGATTTGCTGTGTTGACTGTGAGCATTTGAGCATCCCAGCACGTTGAGAGCTTACATTAGAGCAATAGATTCTGAGATCTCGGCCCAAAACTGGAGAACAAGTGGGTTGAGGATGTTGAGAGCAGGCTGCTTGAAAATGGGTCTGGTTCGTGGAGCAGAGCGAAGGCGCCAGCGGGGGAGGGCTGAGGGCAGCAAAAACCAGCGGGCCATGAAACCACATGGGGATGGAGATGGCGGCATATGGAGACGAAATGGACGCCGATTTGCAGTTCTGTCATTTCCCCGGCTTGGTGAGGTTTCATTCTGCACGCTCTCAGTGCCACCTAAATGCCCAAAAGCCCATTCAGGTCTCTCGAAGCCAACTTCGGCGCCTTTGTGAATACCAATGACACGGATGGGAAGCCTCAATGTGAAGGTGGCAAGTTCGAGATTCAAGGGCAAAACAGCCTTCTACTTGATCGCCTTCAGCATGCGGGTTTGTTTGAAGGAATGTCATGGGTACTCACTGAACAAGGATATGGTCTAAGGGCGTGACAACAGGCCGCGGGTTTCGGCGCGAAGAAATTCGAGGGCTTTGGCTGCGAGGATGAGATAGGGACGCTTTGAGGGGTCGAATCGGGTTTAGCGCCAGGGAGCTGAAAGGACACCTTTTCAATGGCTGATGCTACGAGTATATTGTGCCAAGCTCGTCTCGATACATCACTGAGTTAGGGAAATATTCACTGCCTCGCAAGAGAGGATTGCTTGCGGCAAGGACTATAAATACAACCTCTATATTCCAGCCTAATGCATGCATTCCGGATCAAAGGTGGCTCTCTTCACAACTAGGTCCTTCCTAGGTCAATTTTATTAGATGGTATGGGCTTATGAAGATAATATCTGCCCACATGAACACTTCCGAAGGGTCCTCTTGGGATTTGAATGCTCGCGGCACCGAGCAACCGTGCAGAGGGGTACTGCTTGCGCATGAGCTTGAGCCGGGGAGCCAAGGATACAAGGTCTGCAGCATGCGACATTTCGCAGGGCTTCTGACCTTTCTGGTGCATCGGGAGCCATAGAATTGGGAGTGCAAACGAGAAGCCTGCCGTCAGGCAGTAGAATAGGGGAACAGGGAAGGGTGCTGCAGACGAAGAGGGGCTGAACAGGTGCTTAATCAGCACGGACTGGTGTGGCAGCCGTTCGCAGCAGCGCACCTTTATGCATTCAGAACAAGATGTCATAGTCGCAGCGAGTGCGTCCGCGAAGTAGATTATTAAAAGTCGAAGTCCAAGATGCGGGGGCCAGATCTGACGTGGAACGGTGCAAAAGGCTTTTAGAAGCGGACTTTTGGGTGGGTTCGGGCGGAACGGTACAAAAGGCTTTTAGAAGTGGACTTTCGGGTGGGTTTGGGGGGCGGTGGCGATTGGAATCGCAGCGACAGGCCACCTCTGGCACCGAAACAATGTGGATAGTCTGGAGTCTGGAGGGTTATAGCTCTCAAAGGTCGGAGAGGAAGAGCGATTGGGGCGGCACCAATGTGGGTGATGCAATTTTCCTACAGGTATAGTAAATTAGCATGCAGCAGGTGGGTAGCAGAATTCACTTACTGAGGTTTGAAATCGACTTGCAACGTTGGTAGCTGCTGCTTCAGGGCACCGAGGGGCCTTAGCTCTTCCATAGTCGGAAAATAGAGTGCCTGAGCTTCCAGCACCCCTTGTCCTTCTCCTAGGGGTGAACAGTGGAAGAGGGCGGGAGAAGGTTGGAAGCTGCGCTGTAACTCTCTGGTTTTGTGGCGAGACCTTCAGTTTCGTGGGCAGCAACTCGTATGACGTTGAAGGAATAGGTAGGAGTGCATCCAGAGTGTAGAGGCGGATGGCAGGAGAGAGGAAAGAGAGGAAAGAGAGCGCTTGAGACCAAGCAGAGCAGGCAGACGCCAGAGGAGAGTCATTCAATGGGCCAAATCCTCTCGGATGTGCTCTTGAACATCTCTGTGAGTCTCTAGCCAGAAAAGGCCAAATGTGCAAACTCACCTTGGGACAGAGACATTCCATAGACCTGTGTCAGTCAAAGGGGAGGGGGGTCAGTTTCGTTGGATGCGAGTAGGCTGTGCCGCAGCTTCGAAGGAGTTCCATGCCAGGCTGTTCCTCGTCACCGCAATACAGCCTAATATATATGCTCACTTTGACAAAAGTATCCCTAATCCTCGTTTGAGGCGGTTCCTCAGTGACTGGAAGACGAGCGGGAGAATGATGTCCGAGTCAGCACCATGGTTGCACCCATGTCGCTGTTAAGGTGCAACTGCGTATTTCGGACAGGTCTTATTGTACTTCTTCGTGCATCACTATATCATGTATGTGGTTAAACAGACGCGTCTATGGTCGAGCAACGGTGGTGCACTTACAAGGTAAATCTATGGTACTGCAAAAACCGTAGATTGCGCAGGCAGAACCATCGGTATGATAGAACCATACTAGTAGCCTGGGAATACTATGAGACCGATTAATCGGATCAATCGGAGTTAGGCAGCAGAAGACAGAAATTGATGTATTGATCGGTGCTGCTGGTGCCGAGCCTATGCTGTAGTACAGACAAACTGATGGGACCCACTTGACTTTCTACCAACCCCGCCACAACATGTCTTGCTTTGACCACCATTCATGAGAACACAATGAGCAATGGTACTCATTTGGCTTGGTTAGCAGGAATTTCTTTTAGTTGTGGGAGCTGTTAGAAGGACTTAGTTATCTCAATGCGTGAGTCTACCTTCTCTTGCCATGGTTGTGGCGTGCCCTGACGACGTGCACAGGATTTTGTACTAGATAATGCTGATATTTATCACATTGAGTTGTATGGCCTATTTGCATCGATTACCAAACAGACAATTAAAGTTCCTTCCATCGCGAGAACAACTGTGGCTTTAAACCTTGACCACTAACCAAATCATCACCATGGGTCTCTCTTCATCCAGGCTCTGATACTTCAGTTCAAAGGCCATCCCTTCTGCTCCGTTCCGCTATGCAGTCAACTGTGTGCGCCCTAGAACCGTGCCATGGAGTCGTGGGGGACGAAGAATCGAAAAAGGCGCAGCAGGGGGGATTAAACGCGTACTTAGGTTTTATGGGGATATTCTGGCAGATGAGAAGATAGCCACGCTCGCTTTCCGGTAGATCGATCACTCACAAGTATGTTTTGAGGCACTAATGCTGGGGAATATAGGTCGATGGATCACTCAAACAAGGGTGCTCGTCATTTCACCCTGAAGGGGTATGACAAGAATGGTGAATTGCCTGCAGCCTTCCACACGAAGAAGAATCATCGGAGGGACCAGGTCTGGACGAATCATTGGCGGGACCGGGTCTGGACATATGGGACGAAGGGGCACTTGTATGAGAGGATGGCTAAGAACATCGGGGTTAGGCACGGAGTCAACAAGAAGCCGCTCGAAATTTTCAACGAAAACGAGAAGGAGGAGGTATGCCCAGAGTTCGTAGCCGTTTCGTCTACTAATCGTTCTGCTGTGTAGCTCGGGGAGGGTGTGTGGCTCGGCGCCACTGGAAAGTTTGAGATGCCACCGCGCCAGTAAGGAAAACGAGGGTGCTCTGAATATATACCTACTTTCATTTGACAAACAACTACGTTTAGTTTCCTTGATTATCAGTCAACGAGGTATCTCGTTTGACTCCTTTCTATGTTTTTCTTATGTTTTTCTTCTGTTTTTCCATGAATCACGTTTTTCACTCCCCCACATGTGGCTTACCATACCCCGAATTTCAACCTGTCAGCAAATTCCGGCTCATGATTCTAGCATATCACGTGATAGACATCGATAGGTAGCTGGACGCCCAGTCAAAAGTTTGTGTCAAGTCACATGCTCGATCTCAAACAAGTTTTCGCCTACACCTTTGCACCAAAACTGGTACTGAGTACACCTAGTACAGGTAGGTGTTTGCAAACATCTACTGTACCAGACTAGAGAATACATTATTTTACAGTACCCCCGCTCCCATTACCTATTTATATCTGCTTCAAGACCCGGCTGGCTGCCCACCGCCTTTCTTTTGCAGCCTCATCCCCTTGGGGCTATTTTCGTGCCCAAGCGTCTTCAATAATGCCACTGCTTTTCCACATAGCACCTCTGAAGTTGTAAGCGTCACAGATAACGGGAAATTCAACTGCTACTTGTACAAAGGCAACATAATGATACACAAATATAGTTGGAATGAGAACCTATTTATAGGTTTACCCTCAATGCTACCGTTGTTAGCCTACTCGCTGCTATCGGTGTGGGTCTCTGGGACTCTCCGCAGCCTCGACTTCTTTTGGAATGAGCACACGACTGCACACTGATCCTACTATTCGGAGCTCTGAAACTATCGGTCAAAATATAGTGATATATAGGGTGGACAGAACCACATACCGTTGTGAAGGCCAACACGGTATGTTGCGAGAGATCACCAATTTTGAGCGTGCGTCTACGTGAGAGCCAACATACGTGAGCGTGTGCGCATTCAGGGCAAGATGCTTGTCGAAAACACTACAAACACGTTAGAGAATGCATGATGAAGGTGAGAGAACTTGAAGGGGCCCATGGCCGTTAGGTAGGCCGATGTTGATATGGTCGATGTTGTAGCTACAAAGATTGAGTATGTTGCCATGCACCTCGCTAGGAATCCTGTTTACCAAGTCCCCTGTTTAGCTCTATTATTTGTCACATCGCTACTAGAGCAAAAGAGGGCCGTCGAGGACGCCCAAATTGCGCCCAACAAGATAAGCCTGGCAAGATGTTAGAAAAGTGACATGGTACAAACAGCATCAGATATAGTAATTTACTTAGCCTACTGTCTCTTTCCATGCTTGAGGTGTAAGGTGTGTGGCCAGCAGGGTAGCGGAACGTAGATGGTGGCTCAAGACAAAGGATATGTCCGAAGGGTCTGGGCAGCTGCGTATGCGCTTGTTTCGACTACCACGAGTGTTACGCTGTCTCATGTCATCGTATGAGCACCGCTTGCAGTGTGTAGGCACTTATGCTGCCCCCATGTTCAAGATGGTTGCGGTGCCTGTGGGGATGTGTTGCCTAGCTAGTCGTGAACGCAAAATGCGTTTGTCGCTCATCATGCGCTCGTGGTCATTGAAGAGCCATGCTAAAAAAGGGGAGTGTTGTGCAAGCAACAAGGTCAGTTGCTGGGTGACGTGGCAAACCCGGGCACACACCTTGAAGGTATTCTACTTCATGGCATTGCATATCCACTGCTCAAACTCAGCCCAGCTAGAATTGAGGCTCACATCCCTCCTGGAGGGAAAGAGGGTGGCATGCGTGTAGACGATGCTCGTGGTTGTGGTGTAAGAGCAAAAATAATTGCTATAACAGGAAATCAGAGTCTGGTAATTGCAATTACCGATGAGTCTGATCAACACACTTGATGACGGCGAGACCAGTTTGTCGGTGTTGTATACACTATTTAAAAGAGCCTAGATGCTGTGGAATTTCTAAAGCAAGTTCTAGAGTCTGTGAGCTGGATGGATCAAGGTGCCAAACGAAGCCATTGGATCCCCGAGGTATCTGGCGCGAATGCAAAGGCACGTATTTGGCATACCAGTAGAGGGCGGTGGTGGATGCCTGAGTGTATCCAACCACGGAACGGCGAAGGCGTGTATTTGATGGCGGGATCACCTGTGCCAGTATGATTCTCAGGCTAGGGCCCATGTATCGAAATAGATTCAGTGACTGCATGATCCATGGACAAGGGAACAGTGGAAAAACAAGTTATACAATGATCATGATAGTATTTCAATGTTTAACATTAACATTCGGATGCTATGGTAGATTTTGGACCTCATGGAATTAACTATGCTCAAACATTGATGACGGTATGTATGGAGTGGAAATGCCACCACTATGATAGCGCGCTCGCGTTGAGCTGGGTCTCCACAGCCATTTGGTTGATGCGGTCCAGGGGGCTACCTTCGACTGGTATCAAAGTGACTTCAGGAACATGGTATGGGAATATTTTTCTGAAACAGTTACCCTCAGCATCCTGGAACAACAATACGATAAAGGAGAACATACTGGTCCCAGAAGTGAAGAAGGTTTATGATGCGAGTGTTATGAACAGGATCGTTCAACGTGGTCAGAAGACTGTTGTAGAAGTTCTCGGAGTCCACGACTTTGTCGCCTCGTGACCAATGAGTGGCAGAGGACAGAGCAAATCGAACCTTGAGAAGTCAGTCTGGCGGTGGCAGAAGTGGGGAGTGTGGGATATACCTGGGTGGCAATATAAACAATGGATGCCTTGGTGGCCTTGTGCATGCCATGCAGTTTTGCGTTTCCTGACTTCGTTGAAAACACGTCACCTTCTAAGTCGACTGCACTAGGTGCAATGAATACATGCTTAAATGCCTAAAGAGCAATTCTTGTCAAATAGCACTGATGTGAAGAACAAAATGACGAACCTTGATGAGTAATTCACTCTTATGTAGCCCTTTCCATGGATCGTTTGGATCAAATGTGTTATTGAGATATATAAATATAGGCCATTGATGGCCAGCCATAATCTTTTCGCCACTGCCTAGTTTCTGTCAGATCCTGGTAGAATATCAAATATAAATGAGGCATCTCCAAAGGAAGAACCGTTGCTATACTCTATATTGTTCCAGTCCAACCCTGCCGGGCACAAGAGCTCACCGGTAGCTTGATGATGAAACCCTCGAGTGGTCTTCATGCGTCAATGGATTGGCGGGTGGATAGCGCCTCCAGGAGGCGTAATCCAGTCAAGAACTGGACCTTTCATTCCCTTCAAATCATCTGCACGTGCTGCAGCACATCCCTTCTGTATCTTTGAGGGAAGAAGGGGTACACATCAGATATATCAAAGGCTTAAACAAGACGAGGCCGTACCTGGTCCGCGAGATTTTGGATGGCATCTGCCGTTGGTGCAGAGGTCACTTGCTTCTCAAGGCCCTCACACATACCCAGAAGTTGGTTGTAAACTGGGTATTCCTGGCGAGCTCTGTGAATTTGACGGTGAGTAATCTGGTACTAAGCCGTACAAGATGGGCTTACTTCGCGGTCCAATCCTCCATGTCAGAAACATCGCCGTCTACAAGCAGTTCGGTGGTCCGCTTGAGTCCTTGCGAGATGAGGTGCCTGATGTCACTGAATGCATAGACGACCCATGTAAAATGCCGGCCGGAATTTGTCAGGGCAGAGCTGCGCGACCTGAGGTAGGTAAGTCTGAATATTCAAATTCTTTTGACATATATGTGGCTTACCATTTCTTCCGTGCACCGACGTGAAGGCCAGGCGCGTCATCGCTGTCATCATTGTGGCTTGTGACACGTGGCATTGGGAGGGGGTAGATATTGTGTCAAGAGAAAGCTGAGGGTTGTTTGGAGCTGAAGTTATTTTTCTTTGCCAGCCGTGCATCGGCTTTATGGAAATCTGCCAGCACTTGTGGCGTCATCATGTGCAACAAGTCAGGATTATAAGTCCGCTTTCGTTGCTGTCAAGATCATGTGCTTAGACCTGTCGGGGACACAAACTTAAAAGGCTCGGACTTCCACTATATCTAGCACATACCTGGCAGATGACAACTCATAATTTCGTTGACCGTGGTTGCTTTTATAATGCGTTTGGGTATGACCCTGACGGGCAGCTTGCTGCAATAGCTGCGACCTTATATGGCCCAACCTATACTCCAGGGCACGACGTTAAGCAGTTTGTTGGGGAACCTGAGCCTCCCAAGTATGGTCCACCGGCACTGTTCCAAATTCGTGCCCTCCCCAACCTTTCAGATGGAGTTTGGAAGCCAACACCTGCACCTGGAGCACCAACCATTGGATACAGAGAGGATGGTGACAAGAAAGATCTGTTCTCAGACTATATTGAAGCCCCAATGACTTTTATACCCTGCTTGTATAACGCTCTGCGAGTCAACAGGCGACACGGATGCAAAGGTATGCCCCTAGCCTCATATCATGACTTCTTCTGCAGCAACTGATTAGTATGGTCGTTGTTCAGGGATGGTAGATGGCTATGAGACAGAGGCAGTAGATGAGGTAGAGGTGATGAGGCAGTGGAAGAATCGCCGAGTTGGATTTTTACCAAGGCGTCGTGACCGTCCCCAGACTGGTATGCGACCTCAGCCTCGACCTCTGCCACGTGCACATCGCGATCTCCATGAAGGTGCAGGAGGTGTGTATAGACAGACTAGCAGGCAGGAGGTAGACATTCGGGGCAAATCTGCAGTAGCAGGCCCGGCGCAGAAAAGCTAGGTCCCCAAGTTCCGAGTCATAGAGCATACACAATCGTTAGTATACACAAGTTCAAATACATATCTTTAGGACTTCAGCCTGGGGTTGATGTCAGGTCAAACAGCCTCACAAGTCACTTGTGTCGATTATGAGAGTTCTTTGTTGAGAACGAGAGAGCTCCTGGTGAATAAGTTCATGATTATGTATGAATCTTAGACAATGTGAAATGGGAATGCTGAGTTGCCAACGCCAGTGTCATGATGGGTAAGTACGATTGCATGCCCGTACGCCGTAGTGACTAGGGTTGGAAAAAACAAACGAGTAAAATTGAAAGTCCGATGGGGTCACAGACGGATGACGGTAATATTTGGTCACCCACGGAACTACAAGTTCGTACTGCTACTACTAGCACCAAATAACATAAACTAGTAGCAAAAAGGCAAAGAAGACCACAGAAGTCATGAAAACACCACATGTGGACGGCGATCTTTTGGTCTGCTGAGGGGTGTACTATGGTCATCAAAATATCGACAAGCCAGACAGAGTCGGACTCACGCTCTGAAACTTCTGAAGACCACTGTCCGTAATGCCAAGGTCACCTCTTAAAGCTTCAAACATCGTGGAGGCTTGCTCAAAGCTATATCTGAACTTGCCCAAACGCATCATTTCTTCCCAACGCCCACTTCGTTCAGTTTGGATTAGATGGCGAAGTTTTGTAATCTCCTGTGCTTTGAAGGAAAAGTGGTCAATTAGAGCATCAGTCCGTGGGCCAATGCTGATAATGGCACCCGAGAACCCATTGTCGGCCATGTCATCTCGTTGAGTCTTTCGGAGTCTGACTGAATTGGTCGTCGCATCATCGAACAAAAAACGGTCTGGAAGTTGATTGACTCACTATTTATCCTTGGGTTCTGCGTTGTTAAGCCCTTGTCCTCCAACTCATCGCTGGATGCCACACTAACAGGCTTGTAGCAAGAGACACATGGAGGGGGCATGGCCAACATTTCAGCATTGGCGAAGTCTTGAGCGAGATGCACTGGCCTTCCAGGACGACAGCAACAACGAAGTGACGTCCCACCTTGCTTTGTAGGTGGAAGATATGACTCTGCTCCTGGAGTTATGGCCCCACCTTTGTCTAGAAAAGGGTACTTGTCTGTCAGACAAACTGAAAAAAGGAGGAAGGAAGATGGCGCACCTGGAGCAGACGGAGGCACTACATCCTTAACGATACAGCGCTGCTGAAACCTCTTGAGATAGGGGAGCGCAATATCACACCCAAAAGTTTGAATAAGGATTGCTACGGCCTTCTCAAATTCCTTTCCACCTTCTCTTCGCTCATGGGGAGATACGACGGCATTGATGGTAAGGTCTTCTGGACCCATGTTGAAAATGGTCTTATATCCAGGAACGCGAAGGAGAATAGAAATTCCTCCGTCCAATTGATCAAGAGCTGTGATCTTTTCCGAGACTGAGAAGCGCCACAGGTATATGAAAAATCAACACATACTGCATCCAACAAGTCTCCATGTGAATTGGCGACGACTCCTTCATGTTCAGTCAATTCTGTTATTGAGGTCCATAAACATGGGGTGTAGACCATCAGCGGTGTTGACTGCCTGATGGCCCAAGAGGTGGATCCCGTGGTGTAAGATGGCTCGAGCTCCAGCCTGGCGCAGGTCAGGTTGCACAGCGGGCTTTAAGCTCGATAGTGACGTGGACGTGATTGTAGATGCAGTGATAGACATTTTAACGTCTGAGCATTGACAAAAAAACAGATGATGGTTTTTTTGAAGTTTCGAATTCAGAAGGCGCTGTCTCAACTTTGTTCCAGAGGCTCTTTCTTATGATCGCTACCACGTGAGACATCATCGGCTAACAACTCCCTGTCAATGTCACGTTGGTGGCGTATCCGGCTCGGTGCGTTACCTATTTGAGAGGTCAAAACATCATCCTACTGTCAGAACCGGTAGCAAGTTCTTCGAGTTCATAAATTTCCACAGCCAACCTAACCACGTTCATCATTTCTCAATGAAAAGTGCATCCGTCACCAAGGCATCACTTCTGTCAAAGCCCAACATGCGGCTCAGATCCCATGGATCAACGACACATGCCCAAGACACCAGAGAAGATAAAATGATGTCTGTGATTCAAGTTCTATATTGGCTATGTTTATCTGACTTGCTATTAGGCCTGCGAAGGTTGTTGACATGAAAGAAGAGGATGTTGATGAAGAGGTAAGATAGTTCTCATTACGAACTTGGACGGCGTATTGAAGTTGACATTTAGATGGGAGATACTGATTCGTTCAATGAGGAGTTGGCAAATGCTGACGGGGAACAGTTTTCGGACATGACCCAGTTTGGATATGCCCAAAATCCCTACACCGCCGAAGAGCTAGCTTCAGATTTTGATCTGACGACTGACGAGGACTTGGTTAGGGCCGCTTATGAAGAGGTTAAGGCCGACTGCAGGAAGGTCGAAGAGGCCTTGGAGAGTTCAGAGGCAAAGAATGGCTTACTACAGGCAAAGAACCGCCTTCTCACCCGTGAACTTCGGAAGGTGAACAGCGATCTCTCGGATGTCAAAAGGATGATGGTGGCTGCAGGGAAAAAGTTAACAAAGATTGGGATGGGGCAGGAGTGAGTCTTAGTCTGATGGTCCTATCATGTTGGCTGCCTACCACATAGCTAGCCAGAGTTGGTGTATATGTCCTGTATCTATGTGTATCGCCTGTCCATGTGTCATAGCGAGACCAGCTAATTCAGTCGGAACCTGTTGCAACCGCCAATAGCACTTCCAAAGACTCGGAATTGGATATCCTAGCAGCTCCTGAGGCCAAGACTGGGAACAGCCTGCATAACAGATGTCTCGAAACACAGGAGCAATCAAAGTAGTATCATCATGATATTGGGTGGTGCGCCATCAAGAGTCAGTCCCCGTCAGAAGTCCACGCTGACCAGGAAACTTTTCCACATGCTTCCACGCATCGAAGGTCCATCCCTATGGTTTCTCGCTTCATTCCCCGTCAGTATTTGAAGGTTTTAATTCGTATTTTTGACAGTTCAGATCACATTTTGAGACGCGCAAGTTTCTGCTTCTTTATCGACGACCAATAATAACCACTGGCACTAGTACAGTTTTCAATATTTTACACAAATACGAATGTGACAAGGAGAGAAAGATGGTGGTGGTATATAGTAGTGTACATGATCACATGTCGAAATCCGCCTTACAAAAGGAAAGTAAATGCTAGTCGGATGGTAACAGTGACGAGAGAGAACACATTACAGATACCAGGGCTCCACAGCCATAGAAAATATATCACTGGCGCAAATTCAAGCTCATAGCTCCTCAATATGGTCGGGCGGCTGCAGAGGCCCCATACGAGCGTCAGGCGAAGGAGTCAAAGTAACGCGGGATGTCTGGTGCCACGGTGAACTAGATTGGGTGGAGTAGTGTTCAGAGCGTGTAAAGCGCGGATGCCAAGTAATGTCCACTTCATATGACCCTCTCGTCCACGTTGGCTATTGCTCGTGGTCCTGTTCTTCTCTGCCCACGTGCTGCTTATCCTCGTCGCCTGTCCTCGTCACCTCATCCCGTAGTCCTCTAATCTCCCGCGACACTTGACCTGTTGGACGCTGTGACACATGCGACTCTCCATGAAACTATCCTCCGACTGCCGCCGATCTTCTGATTTCAATGCCAGCGATGTATAGGGAGTGTAACGCACTGGAGGGCCTTGGTGTCAGACTAGGACAACAAAAACAGCGATCCAATGTCATACTGTGGTGTGGGGAAGAGGCAGTGGTCGCAGTGTGGCTATGTTATTGTTCGGTGGGGTATGTTACAGATATACGAAGTAAATCAGAAAGGACATGGGGCCAGTGACAACTAAGAAAAACACTGAACTTGAATGGAAGGGCTGTTCACGGGGCTCAATGACAGGTTCCTGAAGGTCTTCTCAGTGTATACCAGCATGCGTGTCAGATAGAACAATGAACCAGTGAGAGGCGACATACTGTATGATGTCTTCATCTATTTGTAACACTGGCTCGAGCTCCTACGGTGCAGCGAGGTAAGCATGCTTATGCTTGTCGCCACCTTTAAGTTAGTAGACGAGCATCCGCGATATGGTACAGAAGTACGTACTAGTAATTGGCGAAATGTGACCTTGTCATCATAACTCGCATTCCAATGCAGGCCTGATACATCCATACTCCTGGTAGCTGTTCCTTCTGCCTGGCGACGTTCTGATAAGGAAGGAAGCTCACTTAATGCTGGAAGGTATACGTACCATGGATCGCTTGACGTGCTTGAAGGGCATCATGATAAGGTGCTGTATCATCTGTTCGCCATGAGCCGCTTCTTGTTTGAAAGGTACCCAAGAGGGAGAATATTTGACTAAGGAGATATTGTTAACGAGACATATCTGGCATGCCGATGTCGAACTCACAAAAAGGGAGTAGATCACACAGGTATGCCCCCGGAATGATCGCCTTTCCGACAATATCCATGGTTTTCTCGGCATGCTGAATATACTGCAGATGTGTAAGTTCCAGGCCAGGAGGGAAGAGATAAAGGTGGCGACGTACATCGCGATCCGCCTTGCTGACCGACAGGCCGTAGGTCACAGATAGGACAATTCGAGCTGCAGTCCTGGTGATAGATCAATCACAGATTCTGAAAGTCATGAGAAAGGTACTCACAATCGGACATGGGCAATGAAGTCGGTTGGGTTATCGAGGAGAGCCTGGTTCAACAAAGTCAATATGTCTTCCTGGATAGTGTGGTACTTTCGTGTTGCCTTTGGGCTGAGGGCCAGATATGCCATTCTTCGGTTCTCTCGCCACTCCTTGCCATATGGTTGAAAAGCCGTACTCTGTTCGTAGAGATTATACTTTGTTTAGAGTTGAGCTGGCTATGAAGGTGACAAACCTGGTTCAATCCCACTAGGTCCCCCGCGACAGTGAGAGAAGGTCGATGAGAGTATATCATGAGCCGTTTCTTGAATAGATCATTGATGGTTTGGAGAGAATTCAAGACAAGGACTCGGATGTTTGTGCCGAGCCCGTGAAAAAAAATGAGATCGCCTGTCTACATGTCAGCTCGAAAGCTGAAAGAAATGTTAACAAATCAACTCACTGTACTTGGATTTATACTCTGGAAGCTGTGTCCAGGCCCCACGAAAACTAAAATGCAGGAGATTTCCGACGATTGGCGGTCCGGGTGGAAAGGGCTTAGACTCTAAGCCCTTAGGCTCTGGATTCATGGATGCCATGATGCGTGTGCGGTGTGCGGTTATGAATCCTATGTTTTCACAAATTTTCAATGAGTATACATTCTCTAAGAGCACGCTGAACAACGCTTGTAGAAGACTAACATCCATCCGAACGAGTTACAGGTTACTGGGGAAGAAGGAGAAAGCAGCGAGGGAAGTTGAGGAGAGGTTGTCGATGTGGTACTAAACAACCAGAAATTGAATGATTGTTTGTCCATCATCTTTCTCTTTACAACGTCCAGGATCTCTCTGCGACTCCTCTGGTCTTTTTCGCCTAAATTTAATAATGGTCACCTTTTGACACAGGAACCACTCCAGGATTCATGGTGCTTAGCCTCTTCTAACTATGATTAACCTGTGGTCACCATCTTGGCGCACCATCTCATGTTTGGTCTTTCGACAACTCCAACTTGCGATTTTGGTTCCATGGCGTGCTTGGAACTGCCTCTGATCCATATCCACTGAAGTACAGGTGGTTTGTTGCCATACTCTCATCTACTGTATGGAAATTGACGATTTGCTACTAGTGCACGGACAACAGAGGATGATGCCTTCATGTACGCATCCTATAGTTCACTGGTGTAGTTACTAGTATGGGTGTGCTAACTATGTCTCACAGGTCGCCTATGTGGAATATCGTTCAAGTGCAGGCCCCATTACTGAAAGAACACCATGGTTGACTGTGGGGGTCCACGACTCCCACTCCCTGTTGAAAATACCTCGCTTGGCGCATCAGCTTGGATGCACCTACATCCATGAAAGTGAAAATGGACCTGCTTCAGCTTGGTAAGTCGACATATGTATATGTTGAAAATGTCTTTGTTGATTCACACCAGCCATCGCAGCTATGGAGTACGTAAATCGACAAGGACGCCGCAATCCCTCATGTGTGACATTGGTCGAAGGGTTTTGAGCTGGATGCTTGAGTTGACTACACAAAGCAGAGTCATTCAGTAGGATTAGCTGTTTGTTGGCACATATCCACATTGTGTTGATTCAAGGGCCCTGGCCCGCATGTCCTCGTTTCAAAATGTAAAATGTAATTCTTTTGCACTAGTTAGAAATTGCATTGTAACAGATAGATATGATGCGTGAAAAAGATAAACAGGTTCTGAGAATTGAACGTCATACTCCTGCAAATCGCTTGTCCTGATGATGTCCATGTGTTAACTTAAGTCTCAAACATCCTCTCATGTGGCAGTCGGCAACCTAGGCCACAGGTGTGGGTCACACTAAAAATGTCGTTGAATAAAGTGGAATTACAGCTTAGAAGCGAGCTCTTTGCGTATTGAGATAGCTGGTTGGACATTCCTTCACCAGCGCACGTCGCAAGGAGAAATTCAAAAGGCAGAGGATGGGCGTGTTGCATGTATCTGGATTACTGGTAGTGCACGCGAGTACTAAGCGATCTCGTCAGCCTGAAAGTCGGACTATGATGAAGAGGAGGTACTGACTAGGTCGAATGAGCAAACACAGACTTGCATAGGGCACCTGCAAGCGGAAGAGATGGAAGCGCTTATCGTGGCTGTGGTATGCCATGAGCAGAGTGGAGTGGAGGAGAGGAGAGAGACAGACCCTAAGTTTTCGGTGGGTGAGCGACTGCAGCGGTATTCCCTCAGTCTCCTGGGTCATGCTTGTCACACCTATCCATTCAGTCGACATCGTCGGGTCGCCCTTGCTCTGTGGAGCTTACATATGTGATTGGGATGGCCAGTGTACGTCTCATCAGCACAAGGCTGGGGCACCACCCAGAGAAGATGGAGGCGGGGATAGTTTCGTTATGATTGTGCAAGGTCCTTGTAGCGCAATTTGGGGCCACTCGGGGCTCGGGGATGGCGATATTGATGGGAAATGTAACAGACTGGAGACGGAGGGAAGGGGGTGAAGTTGGGGGAAGTGCGGGCTGACCCTGACGAGCGGTCGTGGTGTTGGCGGCAGCGGTATGCAGAAGGGGCAGCGCAAGGTCGCAATGCACATGAAAAAGGAGCAGGTCGCAGCTCGTCGAGGTGTAGTCTCCCTTCCTTTCCTTTCCTCTCAAAGTTCGGCTGCATAGAGTCGCCGCAAAAGCCCTTTCGCCCCTCAAAAAATGTTCCAATGGGTCATGTTCGTAACGCCTGTCTATCCGGCCGCCCCCCACCCTGCACAGCCCGTGTCGCTGGGGAACCATAAGCAGAACACCGCTAGCGCCGGCAAGAGGCCCGAGACCATGGTAATCGGATATGGCCAGGACACATCTCGTCAACACAAGGCTGGGGAGCAACCCAGAGAAGATGGAGGCGGGCATAGTCCTTAAGTGTGGCGGCGGGCCAAATGGTTGAGCGAGGTCCATGTTGAACGATTTGGGGTCGCTGGGGGCATGAGGATGGTGATGAGCAATGTAACGAGGGGAGGGTGCAAAGATGGTTGAGGAGCGGGCTGACCGCACATAGCAGCAATGCAGAGGAGGGGCAGCAAGAGATGGTGATGCATACGAAAAAGGAGAAGCAGATCGCAGATCATCAAGGTGTAGTGTCCTTTCCTTTTCTCTCCTCACTCTCCCTGATAAATCTTGGCTGCACAGAGTCGCTGCAAAAGCCTATTCGTCCCTCATAACCAGCTCCAAGGGGGACCAAATGAGGACGCAACACTTACTTGACCACAAAGGATACACATTGGGAAAAGATTGGGGGGGTATGTTCGATATTGGGAGGACATATTGCGTCGGATTGCTCAGGGAAAGCAGCCAGTCGAGCCACCAGGAAGACGCTACACACACAGTATGGCCAGGCCGGAGCTCTGGAAGCGGTATCATCAGCAAGGGCATTGGGAAAGGATAGGTAGAATTCATGGACCTCAGGTTGGTGAAGACATGATTATAAGGAACAAAGCTAACAAAACCCTATCCTGATGACACAAGTGCTATTGATGCACAAGACGTGCAACGCGTGCGGCCCCATGTGGAATGCTTTATGTATGAGCCATTTGAGATTGTGAGGACATATTGACGTTGAGATCGTTCAACCATTCTGCAGCCGCGCCTGAAATGGGTCCATTACATGAGTATAGGAAGATAAAGAGATAGTGGAAGGGTAATTAGCATACCCGATTGCAGTCAATAAGGTTTTGATACGTTGTTATAGCCTCTGAAGTGGAGAGTTCGTGGAAAGCAATGGCAGAAGACAACAGTAAAACCAACATCAATGAAGTGGTCAATAAGCAACATTCTCATGGTCAATAACATCGAATGAAGTGTGTTGAGACTTGTTGACTGTTTTGACACTCCACCCAGCAGGCCGTTGCTCCTGCGCCGCCATTGTCAGTCAGACTCTCTCAACATTATAGATTCATGGTCAATCATGTGACGCTTGAGGAAGCCGGTGAATTAGATACTCATACTTGAAGATCTTTGAATGAGGAAGCTGGCATGACTCTGGAAGCAGAGCTGTAGGCTACTCGTAGTATCAGACCATTCATCTGGATTGAGTCACAAACATAGAGACATTTAATCCTGATATCATCGTTATGTCGGCCTCATGAAGACACAGCTTTCTTGACGTTGTGCCGTTGTTTAACTTTCGAACCTTGCCTCTTTCCACAAGATCATGCAAGGCCTTCATGGTTTCTTCCACCGGAGTGTTGGCATCGAACCGATGGACTTGGAGCAGGTCAATATAATCGAGTTTGAGGCGCACAAGTGAGGCGTTCGTCGAAGACTACCAATCCGAAGTGCTAGGTCTCATCAAATGGACAAGGTGGTGATAACAGTATGGCATAATGATTTACATGGTCCATGAGTCCAAGTACATGAGTACAGTATGGGCAGTAAGAAAGGACATAACCGATATGAGATATAAATGAAACGAAGTCAAAAGCAAAGAAAAAAAGCAAACAAATGAAGTAAATGAAGCGATCACATGGATAGACCTTTCTGTTCTGTAACTCCATGCTCAAACCAGGATGGCATTTGGTGGATGTGGGTGTACTCCAACGATAGACCAGGAGGACCATGGCCTGTAGATTGGTCCGACAGGCTTGCTTCGGAAGATGAATCATTACTGCTTGAATCACTGCTGTCATCCAGGGTACTGCCTCCATCGCTGTCAGACGCATCTCCACCCAGCTCATACTTCCTCAAATTATCCACCATATATTGGAGACCCAAGTTCACATATGTCATGGCATCTTTAGTGAACTCAATGTCCATCTGTGCTTTATCATGGAAAGCTGTGAGCATGGCCACCTCAGACAATGCCATTTCCATCAGGCTTCCCTCTGTATCCATTTCTACCAGATTTGGCTCGGGGGTGTTCCACTGCGACCATAGCATATTGAAGACATTGGGGATGCTGGATAAACAATAGCACTCACTGGGTCAACATGGTTGGGGTCCTTTGAGGCAACAACTTGCTGCTGAGAAAGGAGCCATTGCTTGCAGGTGGCATCGAAACGATACCCGGATGTCCTGTACTGGTCCACTCTATGGCGAAACATTTTATTCTTTTTATGATACCGGTGCAGGTACTGATTATGTGTCAGATTGTTGACACGTCAAGGATTTGAATCGACATACCATAGGAACGTCAATGGACATTTCTGGTCCAGCTGTTCCCCAGAAGGACGTCGAGAAAGGTCCAGCAGTGTGGCCACGAGGAACCTCAAGAAAAGAGCTAACTGTCCACGATGTATCCATATCTGTCGTAGGATATGTGTAGTATGGTGCAGAAACGAATAAGGGAGAAGTGGAGTTGTTGGGCTGAGGTGATAGACTCTCAGAACGGCTTATGCAGTATGTTTGTCTGACAACGTGGCTGCTGCTAGTTCAGTAACACTTTTCAAACCCCGGGCCATAAAAAAAAATGTGTCGGGTGATCTATGGAAATAGTCACAAGGCTTTACTGGACTGGTCACTGTAGGCCAAGTGTGGATAAGTGTGGGCAGTAATAGAACAATGGTAGATTGGTGGACCTAGGTTGATCCATGAAACGAAACGCTCAGATCGGTAGACAGGGTGGTGGCACTGATGGAATGAACCCAATTGTTCGTTGGCATTCGATATGATCTGCCAAACAAGTTGATGGTACATAGTAGCGACCTATGACCGCAATGGCAGCAGTTACCACTCCCGGGCCGAGTCTCAACCAAAGCATAGTATGTTTTTTCACTGCTTCAGGACACCAGACGGCATAGGCATATTCCGAAACTTCTGGCGAGTTAATATGTGTCACCACCAGCCACCACCCAACCCCCACACACTCCCCAATCACAGTACCCTGAAACACCCGGCGGCCCCACCACCAGGCCTCACTTTGCAGCAACTCCGAGTCTGAATCTAGTGGTAAGCACCACAACGCGATGGGCTGCATACAGTGACACAATTCATAACCGCCCAGCCGTAAGTGCTAGCAGCAACTTTGAAATGAGGGACCTCATCTGACAGGCTTCTAGGGAGTCTATGTACAAGTTGGGTCAAAGTCAGTCGACCATCTGATCGTGCACACTGTAACCTTGGAATATTATTACCTGCTTGGGCACTATGGGCAGAGGTTTTGGAGATTTTGCGGTCGCATTGGGTCAGAAGTAAGTGACGGTGTCTCATCTCATGAGGCATTCAGGACCCTCGACTTCACTAGCACCATTTTGGCTAACATTCTGACAGTATATACGAAAATTTCAGCCGTCAAGGCGTTGGAAGTGCCTCAATATCTCTTATCCGATGATGCACTGATCCCACTAGCACCAATTTCCACAACATTTGACCGAAAGCCTATGAAACCACTACACTTTAGAGTCGCCTTCTTTTCCCAGATCTTTTTCTCACTCCCCAAACCAAGCCCTGCTGACTCCAGAGCAGACGTTTTGGGGAATTTTGCCTCTTCATTCTTCCGAGGGACCATACATATACTTATTATCGCAGCGACGTCATGGTCGTGATAATGGTAAGTGACTTCAAGCCCTGGTGACTAGATTTTCACCTATATAATCAACAGCTAAAAGTCATCACACATCACCCACCTTGCCTTCCAGGTTTTTCGTCTCGTCAGCAGAGCTCTGCTCCTTGTATTCGATGGACCCTGCCTACACCGTCAACATGTGTGCATACACCATGTTGCGCCAGCGTCGCATCACAAATGATGCATTCGTCCAAGATATGCCATCCTTCCTCTCTTTGATGGAAACGATCATCGTACAAAGCGCCATACAACTATCTATGCTGTATAGCACCGCCGCCGCTCCAGAACTGCTGAAAAAATTCTGGTGGGGGATGCTGGAGGTAATGTCATGTCTTAGATATCATCATTGCCACACATTGATGCATGTTCCAGGCATTTTCACCCTGTAGACGTATCCAAACCGCTGAATGGTTCATCTGTGTTTTGGACCTTCCTTTTTGGACTTCTGCGTATCCCGCTTTCCTTAGTGCAACATATTGACTTGTACATGACGACCCAAACATATTTGCTACGGTTGGCTCACAGGCTGGTGCAGATGCTCTACAGAGTCTGCCAGTCAACTGGTTTCAAATTCCGGCAGTGGCTCGGCAGCTTGCTAACTGTGCGTGCATCTAGCTTATCGCCTTCAAAACACGCTAATTGATCACCCTTAGGTATCCATACCCACTTCTCATGGCCCTTGACACAAAGCAGTGTGATAGCGGCCATCCGCTCAAGTGTTGGTGAGCGCATGCTTGTTTGGTATGTAGTGACAAATGGTCTGATGCCCGTTTAGACAATCTCCAACCTGTTTCAACCCGATTTCATAACCTTCTCTCACACCCACTCCAAATCCTCGCACACTTGTGTAACAGATCGTTTCACAACCCGGATTCAAACGAACACACCAAATTCCTCGAAGAGTCTGCTCACCGCCAATCTGACCCACAATTCCATCGACTCCTAACCCCTGGAAAACCTAGGAACTGGCTTACCAGTGAGATTTGTCTGTTGTTTATATGTGAATGTGACTTACCCTTCCTTAGCATTGTTCTCTGGGATTTCTCGCCCTGATGGTCGACAGCTCTGGGTGGACTTTGGCAGGCTCCTCCCACCATATCTTCACCGCATTTCGAGAGTTCCTTGCTTAGACACCGTCACGCCACAGGACATCAACGCAACCCTCGGTGCATATCTGCCTCCCAGTAAGTTGTGGACTGGCCATGAAGATTATCCGAACATCACGTCTCTGGCTATCGATTCAATCACTCACATTTATCTGCAACTTATGATGCACGCACGATATTGGAACATGGTCATGACGCGGATTGAGCAGGAACTCCCTCACGTCTTACTTTATTTGACCTATGGGCTGAGCCCTGACCTATGGGCTGAGCTCGTCGCATGTCAATTCCTCTTTTCCACCATTCCCGCTATACTTCGACTGGAACGGAGCGCATTCGAAGCGGTCGGCCCCTTCTTTCCCTTCGTTGAACAAACAAGTAAGTCATGAATCATTTCTATGCACTGGAGGAAACTTATATGTTGATCTAGTCGTTCTGCCTGCCATGAAGAAGACTTACGAATTGGGAACTCTTCTTGTCCCATCGACTGTTTTCTTTGCCAGGGTAGGGAGCATTCTATTCTTCTTTGTGATATCACCCTAATACACATGCCGACACAGATCATTGCTGTCAAGTCAAAACACATTCGGCAGATGCTTGTGGACTGCTTGGCTTGTCTGCAGGATGCCTCGTCGTCGCTTTT
This sequence comes from Tephrocybe rancida, assembly GCA_018858115.1. Taxonomy (NCBI): domain Eukaryota; kingdom Fungi; phylum Basidiomycota; class Agaricomycetes; order Agaricales; family Lyophyllaceae; genus Tephrocybe; species Tephrocybe rancida. The sequence continues at coordinate 190,208 of JABCKT010000008.1, forward strand.
GCTATGCACTATGGCTAACCTTCAACAATGGCGAGAGTTTCTTCAAGTCGATCCTATCATTTTCATAGTGCGTCCATTTTTTTCTATCATGAGACAACACCTAATGTTTATCACTCGGGACAGGGAAATCTTCCTCATGTCCTTGGAGGTGCGCTTCTGTGTGATGTGGTCCAGCGAGTGGGACTCATTGGCGCGTTTGGCATCCTTGACAGACTGCTTACCATCTGCTCATTTTCTGGCCAAAGATTCTCACCACTCCCTCGCACTTTCTTGATATCCATCATCTCATTGACAATCGCCGCGGCAGACCTCCTTTACAATCAAAAGCGGATGGCTGAAGAAATCATGTCTTTCGACGTTGATCTTCGTTCACCGCTACTAGAATCGGATAGGATTGCCAAGGAGATCGTCGAGTCTCTCTACCAAGAGGCAGATGCCAGTATTCAAGGACTCCATACAATCAAATACATAGTGGATCAATGGCTGTCACTTCCCCTGCAGGGCACCTCAATTTACCCGTGGATCTGGCTTCAGGTTCCCGTAGTTCATAGACCTGTTGGACAAACCACCGAGGAGGCGAACCTCTTTTTCTATCACAGCATTCTCCACCAGGCAGCCCATGATGCAGCATGTCAGAATGAGCCCATCTCTCAGCATGTGTCACCCACTTCGAATATGCTCACTCACCCGGCTTATCTTGTATGTCAAAGCTTTTTGGAACACATTCCTATCAACCTTCTGTATGCTTTCCACACAGGCTTTGATTTGCAAAACCTTCAGGGACACCCTCTCCCTCCTTCGAATAATATTCAGAACTTCTGAGGGTGGGCAAGTTTAGACAGCCTTTGTCACGATCACTATTCCGTTCTTTAGTACCACCATTAGCCCACTGCCACACAACTCCGATACCTATCACAATACAATTTATCAGACCCACTTCGAGTTGATATTTGGCTCAAATGAGATATATGCGGCTCTGAATCCCACAATGTACTGTAATGAAGTCAAATTTGCCGTTCAAGGTCTGGCGTTCAAAATCGGACTTTAACAATTTTGGCACTTTCGGAACCATGATCTGATCATGATGACCACTAACTCAGGCTCAATCGGCCATTCCTTCACTTCGGGCCCTCTGCACTCCACATCATTCTCTGACCACTGTCAAGTTTGGCTCACTGGTAGTAACCGCTATAAAGATGTCATCCACGGCCCCATGCTTTTGCACCAGCTTCGAATACAATTCAGGTGCTCTCAGTGTCAAGTTCAAAGCCACTTTGGGACACTATCATGTCCTCTGACGAGTCATACAAGTCTACCTCTGGCTATCGTTGCACCTGCCGCTGTAACCCTAGCCGGGTATATCTGAGCTCTTCCGCTCTCAACAACCACCGAAACTCCTGTAGTATGAGCAAAGATGATTTGATGAACTCATTGAACGCAATTCTTGCGGCCCGCAAGATGAAAGCTCAATCAGAACTCGCAATTGTAGGAAGTGCTGGAGCCTCTTCTAGTGTTGGGGCCTCTTCTAGTGCTGGTGTGGGGAGTAATTATGCAGAGGATGAACCTATGTCCGCCACGGTGTGTCTTCGATGAAATAACTTTCCTTCTTGCTGAATATGTGGACCTCCTAGCCACTCAATGAGGAACAAGTTGAAAGCGCTGTCAGTGATTATATTGCTGGACATTCAATAGCGCCTCCGCCTGCAAAAAGGCGTCGCAGTGAACACACCACTGACCTTCCGGCTCGCTTCCGAGATCCTAACTTCATCCTCAACGACCCCAACTTGGTTGATTTTCTCCCAGTTCCTCTGGCTCCCGCACACAACGACAGTTCCAACAAAATGCAAACGACTATGACCAACGATACACTCCCTCCTATCATTAACAGCATTCTCGACACCCGCATCAATACCTTTGGCATTTTCCGAAGATACACAAGGGCAGATGCCTCTCGTCCATTGGAACAGCATGACCCGGAGTCGAACATGACACTTGCGTCTTTGTCTGACATAGCTCCAGCACAACCTACAGATACCCAGATATATTACCCCTTCCCCAACAAAAGTTCATTTCTCCTCAGCGATTGGTTTTGGAATCAGGGAGTACAAAAGTCAAAGGATAACTTCAAACATCTCCTGAGGATCATTGGAAGCGCAGACTTTATTCCTTCAGATGTATCAGACACAAACTGGAACCAAATTGATCGCCAGCTAGGCGTCAATGACTGGGATAAGGGGGAATGGCATTCGGAAGATGCTGGGTGGCAAGAGTCGCCTGTCCACATATCCATCCCCTTTCACCGCAATACAGACAGCCCAGGAGCCAGGCCTTATGAGGTCCCTGGATTTTATCATTGCTCGCTCGTATCCGTCATTCGCGAGAAGATTACGCAGAAGAAGAAAGATGCCGCACATTTCCACTTGGAGCTGTATGAACTTCTCTGGTGTGCTAACAGTAGCCGGGAACCAATTCCTCTCTATGGCGAGCTTTACTCCTCGCCTGCCTTTCTCCGCGCCCATCAAGAGTTACAACAGTCCCCTGCTGAACCTGGTTGTGACCTTCCACGGGTGGTCGTTGCCTTGATGTTCTGGTCTGACGCCACACATCTTACTCAATTCGGCACCGCAAAGATCACGCCATTGTACTTGTACTTCGGAAATGAATCAAAGTATAGGCGGTGCATGCCGTCCTGCAAACTTGCAGAGCATGTTGCCTTCTTTCAACAAGTACGCTCTGATTTCATTTATCGTATCACGCCTGACACTCTATTAGCTTCCCGATGGTTTCAAAGACTTTGTGACCCTCCATACAGGGGAGAAAAAAGTTACCTCCGAGCTCATGGCTCACTGCAAGCGCGAACTGGTCCATGAACAATGGAAAATGCTACTGGATGAAGAATTCACCACTGCGTATGAACATGGAATAGTTCTTGAATGGGTTGGAGATGGACAAAAGAGAAGATTTTATCCACGGCTGATGACTTACTCCGCTGACTACCCAGAGAAGTAAGTATATTATGTTCTCTGAACGCCACTCTCGGCTTATGATGCCATCGGATTACAGAGTTCTGATGGCTACCATTCGTCAGCTGGGAGGATGCCCATGTCCTCGATGCACACTCCCCAAAGCAGAGATTCAATTCATGGGTACCCCCGAGGACAGGGCAGCTTGGGTGGAGCTACAGCGCTGGGACAGTACTGCGCGACAGACGAAGATTACCAAGGCTCGTCGGATGATTTACGGCGAACAAAACTTCGCAGTGGATAGTGCAGGAGTCGAACGAGAACTCAAGCCAGAATCCTTGGTACCGACAGTGGTTCGTTCTGGTGTATCCCGTCACATAGAATTGGGAACTGAACCCCTTCTCGCAGAATGCTTTCTCTGATCGACTGGAAAAGTATGGATTCCATTGGCTCTCAATGTTCATGGTCGACCTCCTGCATGAGATTGAGCTCAGGGTTTGGAAAGCTTTGTTGGTCCATCTTCTGCGCATTTTAGAATCTGTCAATGACAACATCCTCCATGAGCTGGACCAAAGGTCAGATATCATTCATCAATGTGATTTTTTCTGGCTCTGAATCTTACTTACAGGTTTCGCTTGGTTCCAACATTTGGCCGAGACACAATTCAGTGTTTCTCAAGAAACGCTTCTGAGTTGAAGAAGATGGCTGCCAGGGACTATGAGGATCTTCTTCAGGCGTGTACCACAACACATAACACTTTTGTCTGTACTGATGCTAGTACCTGCAGTGCTTCATACCCGTTTTTGATGGCCTCCTTCCAGATGATGAGCCTAAGTGCTTGAATTCACGAATTATCTACTTGTTGTTCCACCTGGCACATTGGCATGGACTTGCAAAACTACGGCTTCACAGCAAAATCACACTAGCCCTTCTTGACAAGTCCACAACGATTCTTGGAGATGCACTGTGTGAATTCAAGTCTGACATATGCCTGGCTTTTGCTACTCGTGAACTACGTCGCGAAGCTGCTGCTCGAGTGCGCCGGGAAGCTAGCAAGGCTGCACAAACCGCAAACCAGGATTCAGCTGCTACGGACACGATACCAAATCAGCCATCAATCGCTGAGTTTGCTCAGCATGCATCGTCCATCACCACACCACCAGCACCACAAGTCGGCACAACACTGTTGGCTCAGGCCACCATGACACCCGCGGCCAATCCGATCCCCTGCCACAGGCGCAAAGCAAAGGAGTTCAGCCTCAGTACTTACAAACTGCATGCAATGGGAGATTATGTGTCGACAATTGAAACATTTGGGACGACTGATTCATACTCCACCGAGACAGTAGATGAGGTTCAATTTAGTGATTCTATCAGTGATTGCGAACCTTTTAGGGCAAGTTAGAACACAAGATTCCCAAGGCGAATTACAAAAGAACATCGAAAAAAGTCTTTGAACGCCAGCTGGCCTCGATTGACCGAAAACAGAGTCGGTTACAAATGCTCGGCAAGATGACATCCTTAGGCACCAGAGGCATGCCCATGCCCATGGTCGATACATCAGAATCGGTCACGGATTCAGCCGTCCATTACCATATTGGCGTGTCCGAGCACCTCAAGCAAGACATTCGAATGTTCATCAACGATAATCAAGGTGACCCAGCAACTGCGGTAAGGACCCTATCATGTTGACAATTTGCAATGAAGTATTAACCATCACGGGTATCCAGAATTTCATGGTTGACCTGCAGGCTCACCTCCTTCCACGTGTGAGAGCATTGCTTGGTATTACCGGAGAGGTCACCTCTGTGCTTGACTTTCAGTCGCCCGAATCCCCGAGAGTCTTCTACAAAAGCGATGCACTCTATCAGCACCATATCTTGAGGATCAATTATACTAGCCATGACGTTCAGCAACTGCAGGATGTTTTGAATCCACGCACCGATCATTGAGATATACTCACTCTTCGGCCAGGCCGTACTTCGAACCAGCATCAATACAGATATGGGCGTATCATTGGGATATATCACGTCAACGTGCTGTATCACGATCCTCATAAAGGACGTCCATCTGGTCCGCATTGCATGGATTTTGTGCGAGTTCGGTGGTTTGAATTGATGCATGACTTTGATGTCCCAGTTTCCCAAGCTTGGTCTAGCCCTCATCCTGGCCTTGACCGTTTAAACTTTCCTCCTATGACCAACAATCGTATGGCCTTTGATTTCCTGGACCCCAAGGATATTTTATGTGCGTGCCACATTGTACCTAGATTTCGATCTGGTATGCGCCATGACGATGGGGTTGGTCTGTCTGGTTTGGCTCAAGATGGGAAGGACTGGCATGTATATTACATCAACCGGTGCGTGCATGCCTGCTGCAGCCACTGAAATTCTTCTCACATACCTCACTAGATTTGTTGATCATGATATGCTTATACGATTTCATTGGGGTGTTGGGGTTGGTCATATCTCGACAAGGAGTGTTCTCGATCCCAAAACTCTTCCACTATTTAATGATCAGCCTGAGGCTGGTGTGAGAGAGTGAGTTGGCCTTTCCAGCCTGGACATTCATACATTTCACTTAGCATGAGATTTAGTATAGAGTTGGACATCGACAGGGATGGCAATGATTTGGATAGCACGGGCAGTGATTCAGTTGATTTGGAGGGTGGTGACTCGGATCCACTGGTTGAGGGTTTCCCAGGGCGGTCCGACTCAGATTTTTCATCGGAGTCGGACAGAGATGACTCAGATGAAGGAGCAAGGTGGGGTACAGACGATGAAAATTATCAGGACATGTATGGTGATGATATGAATTTTTGAGACTACTAATAGGTATTACTAGCATGTGCACCTGGCAAAAAAAATCATGAAATTGTTGTGACTTCAACTCCGAGTAGGGCGAGCCTACTGCGCATGGACCAGCATCAATTCATACATATATAAGGCAACCAATAGCTGTCAACAAGGATGGTTCATCCCCAGCTTGGGAGTTAAGTCAGTTAATGACTGGCGCGAGTTACTTCGGTTGACCAAGAGGTTGGTATTTTCTTCAACTTGCTATGAATCACGTTTCACATCCAACTAGAAACTCACAATTGTATAGGTATCAAGTCGTTTTCGAAGTTGTGGTTGCGTAGATCATGTGAGTGCTGTTGTTGCAATCCTGCACCACCACTCATCGGCTTACTAACATACCTGCAATATATGCTCCTCACATGTTGGTCGACAACTTCTTATCCAGCGTGCTATGTACTGCCGTCCACCCCCTTCCCTCCCACTGCCGACGGCTCTCCCTTCAGAGCCCCCTCTCGCACACACAGCAACATCACAATATGCATAGTACCATGTGGTCCTGTCCTCAGCATCTTCGATGACAGTCCTGCTGGCACTCGCGAAAGCTGAGCTTTCCTCGCATGGCAATTCGTTGTCAGCGGTGGGAGTTTACAGTGAGTATCTTCGGCTTCTTCAACACGCGGTCCTTGTTCACAGCCTCTGGCAGAATACCCATGTCCTTGGCGTCTTTGATGATGGTCTCGCTGGCGCTCGCATCCAGTCTTTGCCAAAAGTTCAACTTTCCACGCAGGTCCAGTATTGAGACTTATTCGTGGTATTGGCAATTCGCCGTCAACGGCCGGAGTTTATGGTGAGCATCTTTGTATGCAAGTGTCCATTCAAAACTCATCGTCTCCTCAGGTCCGGTCAATCGGCATGACGCGTATTCATATGTTTGTTAGTCATTAGTGCACAACCGAATCTCAACCCAGGCTGGCGGCTGTTGAAGCGGTACCCATAGCTGTGACTCAGGTTGCTAGATGACATTGAGATATTTGTGTTTATTACATGTACGGTTGTGCTAGTCCTCGTTTGCCAAATATATATGTGTCGCTCTCCTCTTCTACGTTTGCCATCCAGAGCTTCATATCTATCTCAAGGAGCCGAAAATAATAATAAATAAATACCTATTGATGACCCATTAGTGGTCCACAATGTTCTTTGCAAAAGATTGCTCGAACACCCCAAAATGATATGATTTGAACTACTACGATGTGATGGCAAGCCTGCTGAGGGATGTTGGAATGATAGGCAAGGCCATTGCAAGCACATCGACAGAGTATATCAGGTGAGACAGAAAGTTATCTAAGAGAACCTTCACTGTAAGTGTGCTTCAGTGGAGATATGAGATAAGTCTGATGCTGAAGCTTGATACATACTACAAAATGTTGAAATGGACCAACGCAAACAAGGCGTTAAGGAAGGTCACGCCAGCATATTATGTCAATCTAATATCACAATGTTTAGTAAGGCTAGAGAACGCGCAACGATGGAGTAGGTCAGGCCGAACATGATGCAGATGCAGAAACTTATCTGCAAATTGACGCAATGGACCAATGCAAACAAGAGGTTGAGAAAAGTCACACCGGCACATAATACTGATCTCATATCATGACGTCTAGCAAACGCGCAACGATGGAGTAGGTCAGGCCGAACATGATGGAAAAGCACCCACAAATTGAGGCCCTATACCAATGGAGTCTTCCTGTTTAACAATGGCAATGGGAAACAAGTGGACGAGATCCGCCAACCTCACCTATCCCATCTCTTGGCGCCCATAAATATTGTTTTTAGAAGAGTTCCTTTTAATCTGTCATATCTGCTGTCATACCTCAATCCTCATGACCCTTATGTGACTTACACTGAATCTCTTTGATACATGTTCATGTTGGAACAATCAATCTACAAGAGTGCTTTTATTCCTGACATCATGATTTTACCACTATTTACCAACCACTTACCAACCACCTGCCAATCACTTGCCAACCACTTACTGCTAGATTGTGAGACTGCAACACAAAGCCAGGTATACCTCCACGTTAATACAACAAACCTTGAAGAGAGTAAGTATCAGATAGCAGAAGGTTTTCTATACTGACATGGTAACATGATCTCTTGCTTCGACTTATTTCCATCACTGTTCATGGCATCTGACCATTATCAATCACCAACTGCTTACTAGTGACAGTAGTGGCACCAGCAGATGGCACCCCACACACCACTTCTGGTCACTAAATGCAGACTGAATGGTGCTGCTGCAGCCATTAACATATAGTTCTGGAACTTGGGAGTTCTGAAAGTAGGCCAATCTTCTTGATAACTGGCTATTAATGGTTACCTGACACAGTGTGTTCCTTGCTTTTTTCTAAGCCAATGTCACTTCCTTGCCATTATTCATGACATCATGGGTCTTAGTTATGATTATTGGTCAAGTTTTGGCCAACATGTGGCCTTCAGGCTGTTCTTTGCCTTTCCACATATCTCTTCGCAAAACAATGTGACAGCAGCTTCAATTTGGATTGCTTGTGGGCTGTGAACCATCATAACAGTACGGCCATGACATTCACTTTAGTAACATAATAATAATACAATATTCTATTTCAACCATGTAGCTCTCAGGCTACTTGCAGGCTTTTTATGCTTTTTATTTATTTGTTTGCCAATAATAGAATATAACTTTCAGTCAGTAGTACCTGTTAAGTCATTTGGTCACATTTCCTAAATGCTTTAGAAGTGTTACTGCAACCCTCACCACTGCCACCCCTCACCAAAGCAATGTTATTATCCTGAGGAACATGACTACCACAACCACACCCACAACTCATATGACAGCTGCCACATAACCAACTACACACACTGTTGAAGTCACTCACATGAGACACAACCCCACTCGCACTACTACAACACAACCACTAATGAGTTCCTCACCAGGCTATGCGCCCCCACACTCCTTAGCATACTCAACAACTCTCACATGACTTACATGGCACCCACCCAATTAGTATCCATCCCTACCTACAAACCTTGTTATATTAATGTAACATGTCTAAAACACATCACCCCAGACCGGTTGACATGGCGGTTCCATTCTGGAGCAAATTTGTCTAGACTTTTTGTTCCAGGAGCTAGTATCCAACATATCTTAATCACCAACAACAACCACTGCTACATATCATCCTCTTGTAATTTAATATATCATGTCGCCTATTCCTCAAAATAATAAAATATTAACATTAAACTTTATAAAATTATTTAACCTACTCTTTAAAACAAATCTCATATTCATCCTGGCTTTTCTCTGTCTTTCATTTGTGGACTGCATGTCGTGTTTTTGTTCTTTGGAACAAGGCTGTTCTATAGGCAAGGAGCCCCCACTAATATAGGGATAGAAAACTTAAAAACTTAGTAAAACAAACATAGGGAACATCCATAGTTCGGGTCAACATAACAACTCCTATCATATAACCTAAACACCGGGACAGTATGAGAGGATACCTTTAAGGGATGTCAGACATCATCTGACACAACAGCACCAGTCACCAAACTCAGTTATTGAAGGAAGGGCCAAGCCAAGGAGGCAAACAACTACTAAAATCCAGAAACATCAACACTTACATAACTCAATCCAACCACTACCCACTAACATATCACCTTCACTGTCACATCCACTAATACCTACATATACACCATACTCTGGCTCTCCCTTGATACTTGGAACACATCTAAAAGCAAACAACATGTCGAACTTCCAGTACCCGCCTATGTCTGCTAACACCTTAGTGCCCCTGTTTGCTTCCAATGTTGTTGACAATCAATCCCATCTATTTTCCTCTCCACCACCACCACCTTGCACAACACTCATAGCTTTTAAAGCATTATACTTGGGATACATAAGAGTGAACAGCACCTCATCATTTCCAACTACCCTCGTCCATTTCCATATATCACTTTAACAATTAAGAAATTATATTATTTGCTTCTAACCACTTACAAAATTTATATATTCCCACACGACCTGTATACATCTCAAACACCTTCTAAAAGTGCTGCTATGTATCCGCTCCACATGGACACTGTACATAGCCCCTTTAGAAAAATTGTAAATACTGAATCTATCATCTACTAACACACTACTTATTGGTAGTTAGCATCTTACTTAAAAACTGTATGATACAAACCAGGAATACATTGAATCAAGAACACTACATATATATATCTCCTCCCTTATATTATTATCCTATCCTTTACTTGTCAACATTACCTGTCCTTGGTTTAACCCACCCTAGAAACTTCAGCAACACCTACGTTCTTCTATGTTGCTGAGCTCTTCACCACTTATCCACTTACTCCCGGAACCCTCAACTTAGTGTGAATTCCAGTATTTGCAGTTCTGCTTTCACCATCCGCTAGTTGAAATCCTCAAGACTCATATTAAGTCTTCCATTGAAGATCGCTTTCGCTTATTCACGCTTATCAAATAATTCAACCCACGTCTATTAAAGGAACATTACAAGTTTCCCATTAGCGCAGCGGACCTACTCTTATCTGAACCATTCACCTTTGACAGTAGTAACATGGTCTTCCCTGAGCTTGAACCTATTATAATCAATTCATAATCCTCCTTCACTATCCTCATAGCAAACCCCACGTCTATGGCATCTTCCATTTGCTCGTCTTTGCAGTCTGTGATAACTCTCTGTATTATGGCCACTTAGACCCCACTCAGCATTATCATCACCATCACTGTACAACATTACCTGCACCACCACCACACCTGGTACCACAGCCCCTACTGCAAAACATGATCATTGAGGGAAGAGCTAAGCCAAAAAGGCTGCCAGCTACTAAAATTGGTTTTTATACTATTTAATCCAGCTGTTAGCCATTAACATCTGTTGCTTATTTTGAAGTGTTATACTTAGGGTATCATCCTCAGTGTTAGATGGATTTGATGAGGATCAGACTCAGAAATTGCCTACAGAAGCTGGCACAGAAAGAACCAAAATACGCAGAAGATTGATTGGTTAAAGTTTATGAGAAAATTGAAAAGTGCTACATGGCAGTGTATGTACGTATTGGTAGTTGACTCATCAAAGTGTCTGTCCTGAATCTTTGAAAACAATAAAAGTTTCAGGCTTCATGATTCCTTCTACCCTAATGTATTGATAAAATCTCTGCCTAACTAGAATACTTTCTTTCTTTACAACCATCCTCTACAATATGACAACCATTTTCGATAAGTAGACTTTTCCAAGTGGGATGGTGTACACTGATATTGGTGCAATGGTTGGGTAAATGAGGAGTAAGGTTGTCAGGGAGTTGGATGACATGGATGTTGGGGTGCAGTCTAGGTATAAGTTTGGAGTGATGGAAAAGAACAAGTAATGAAGAGCTTCGTCAGAGAGATGGTTTACAATGATGAGAGAATGAGGGTTGGTTGTAGAAGACACAGTTAAAATAACAAATTTAATGGGAGAGACAATGCATTCCCACTCAATTTAATTAGTTAGGTTACTAGTGGTGGAAATGACCAAGAAGGTACTTCTCCATAAAAAGAGCCCTGAGATGATGATTAAAAGATAGGTGAGGGCAAAGAATTGGGTTGCATGATGAAGAGGTCTTTGAATTCTTGGTCCTCAACTTTGACAATCAGAGCTTCAAACTTTGAACAACACTTCTGAAGAGCATTAAGATAGAACTCTATGGGTTGGTTGGGGTTATGATGGAGTAGAGTTCTGCAGCAATGTGGCAACCAATAGTAGACTGGTTGAAGTGTTTGAATAATGCATTCCATGCAGATTTAGCTGATCTCAGATCCTCAACCAGATACAGGTAAGGATGAGAGACCTTGGTAGAGATGATAGCCAGAAGTTGACAATGACCACTCCTTCAATCATTATTGACAATCTTCTTGGTTTCTTGTAACCAGAAGGATAGCCAAAACATACTAAAGCACAGAGGTCTGAATAGACAGCTAAAGCTGAAGTCCTGAGTTAGAAACTAATGTATTGAGCAAATATGTTACTGACCTGAAGTTCTGAGTTAGAAACTGAGGACTTCAGGTCACTACACTATATATATACCTGGAGCCAACTATCTGTCAGAGATAAACATAAAGTGATAGGTGATAAGTAAATAACAGATAAGAAGATAGCAGATAGCTAGATAAGAGATAGGAATGATATTCCCATGAGGGAATAGAATGATGAGGGACATGATAGGGGATAGGTGGTGATCAAAATAGACCAATAGGGCATTTCTAACATTCTCCCTTGATCCAGCCAATCCCAGAATGTAGCATTAGTGTTTAAACACCCATGTTCTGCAGACAAAATTGCACTTTGGGAAGAGGCTTGGTGAGAATATCAGCAACTTACTGGGTCCCAGGAATATGTTCTGGAAACAGTTTTCCATCATTATCTCTAAGCCAGTAATAGCTCAGATCAAGGTCCTTCATGTGTCCATGGTGACACTAACAGTAGATTGGTTGTCAATCAGGAGAGGAGATGGCACTTTGGCAGTGTACCTATTTATTTCAAGGAGAAGCATCACAGAATATACTGACCAGATCCATAAGTGGGTGTTAGTTATAGCTCTGAAAAACCACAGTAACCCCGTTGGATGGAGCAGCACAGCTGGGAGATCATTAGTCTAGTTAATAGTCTTACTATACCTCACCTTCCTCCTACCATACTCCTAAAAACCTTACTAAAACAAACTTTGTTGGAACTGGTTGTATTCCGTTATAAGTATCACTATATCCAGAGTTTACCACTTTGTTCTCAGAACACATTTTAAACACTCTCACATGCTTATATTGCTCTATCACACCTCATTTACACTCTAAACACTGCATTTTGTCCCAACTACGCCTTCTTCACTCCCAAACATGACTAAACTCAATGCTACCTACTACAACACTGGGAAGGTGAAATGGAAGCATATCTGCGTTCTCAGAATGCTTGGCTGCCTGTTTCAAAGCCTGAACGCGCTCCTTTGCTTCCTTCTACTCCTATGAAGACTGTACACATGCAAAGCGACATGGCACTCGTCCCAATGCCTATGAATCATTATTCACTATTAAAAAAGAAAGAAAAATCTCTACAAACTCGAATAAACAAAGTGGAAACTGCAAAGAAGACTTTGTGAAGTTTGACCTCACCCTTTTTTATGCTGAGCTTGCTTAAATGGCTGTCATTAGGGCGCTTCCAGGCAGTTACAATTCTTTCATTTCATCTCTCCTCCTCAAAGGGCCACAATATTAGAACAGGTAAAGTGCAGTGGTCTGAATAGACAGCTAAAGCTGAAGTCCTGAGTTAGAAACTGAGGTATTGAGCAAATAAGTAAGTTACTGACCTGAAGTCCTGAGTTAGAAACTGAGGACTTCAGGCTAATGTATCTACACTATATATACCTGGAGCTAATCAACTATCTATCAGAGATAAGGAGATAGTGATAGGGAGATAAGTGATAAGCAGATAACAGATAAAGAGATAAGTGATAAGTAGATAACAGATAAAGTGTTAAAATGCGCCCTATGGGTCCATTCTGATCAACACCTATCTCCCATCATGTGTCAACATCTTCCATCATTCCATTCCCTCATGGGAATATCATTCCTATCTCTTATCTAGCTATCTGCTATCTTCTTATCTCTTATCTCTTTATCTGTTATCTACTTATCACTTATTTCTTTATCTGTTATCTGCTTATCACTTATCTCCCTATCACTTATCTCCTTATCTCTGATAGATAGTTGATTAGCTCCAGGTATATATAGTGTAGATACATTAGCCTGAAGTCCTCAGTTTCTAACTCAGGACTTCAGGTCAGTAACTTACTTATTTGCTCAATACCTCAGTTTCTAACTCAGGACTTCAGCTTTAGCTGTCTATTCAGACCACTGCACTTTGCCTGTTCTAACATAAAGAGATAAGGATAAGAAGATAGCAGATAGCTAGATAAGAGATAAGAATGATATTCTCATGGGGGAATGGAAGATGTTGACACATGATGGGAGATAGGTGGTGATCAGAATAGACCAATAGGGCGCATTTCTAACACACAATTCATCACACCTTTGTTACAGAGGAATCCCACATTGTTATCATGCTGATGACTCTGCTATCAACATCACTATGAATGCTGCTCTAGCAAAGGCACTCTGTGATTTTTGTGGCATTTCTAGTCATACTCAACCTGATTGCTTCAGATTCAAGAAAGGCCAAGCAGAGTAATAAAGCACACAATAACAAAGACAAGAAGCACACAGAGCAAGGTGTAGCCAATGCAGCTCCCAAGGACGACAAGTCTGATAATGGCACAGGATTTGATGATGCAAGTACTGCTACATGCAGCTCTTATATATAGTGTAGATGAAGCCCCTAGTTTCTAACTCAGGACTTCAGGTTAATAATATACTTATTTGCTTAATACATTAGTTGCTACTTCAGCTTTAGCTGTCTTATATTCTCTTTGCCTGTTGAAACAAATATTAACTCTTCAATGTCTTTACATTAGTTTTTGGCCTTTTATCTTTTTCAATCAGTTTTTCTTTAGGGCTGTCACATATATGCAGCAGAATAGAATAGGCTGCATGTTTAACACTCCCCTGATCCAGCCAATCCCATAATGTAGCATTAGTAAACACCCATGTTCTGGCCGCAAAATTGCACCTTTGGTGAGAATGTCAGCAACTTGCTGAGTCCCAGGAATGTGTTCTGGAAACAGTTTGCCATCATCAACATCATCCAAGCCAATAACAGCTCAGATCAAGGTGCTTCATCTGTCTACGGTGCTCTGGATTCTTGGTGACACTGACAGCAGATTGGTTGGTTGGAGAGGAGATGGTGCTTTGGCAGTGTAGCCCATTTCATGTAGAATATTGTGCATCCAATACATCTCCTTGTCAGCTTCAACAGCAACAATATACTCTGTTTCTGTTGTGGAAAGAGCAACAACAGATTGAAGTTTGCTGCTCCAGCCAATTGCACCACCACCAAGTGTAGTCAAATAGCCATCAGTGGAGCACCCAGAATCAGGACAATCACCATGAGAAGCATCACAGAACGTGCTGAACAGATTCATGCCTTTATCAGCACTGTAGTGCAGACTGAAATCCATAGTCCCTTTGCAATAGCGAAGTAAATGCTTAACAGCAGCCCAATGCTTTGGTCCTGGACACGAATTGAAGCGTGCAAATGGGCAATGGAAATGGGCACAATGATCTTTACCTCTCATCCATATCACCATTGGGAAAGACAGATGTGATGTCCTGTCCTCAATGCCTGCAATAGCTAGTATGAGTCGCAGTGCTGCAGGGCGGCATGTAGGTGCAATGCCAGGGGGTTGTGAATAAGCCCTTTGCAACAAGCCTAGCATTATAGCGCTCTACAGTGCCATCTGCATTATGCTTGACATGAAACACCCAACCAGAGCCATTTTCAACAAGCGACACATACTCATTAGTTGCAGCCTGGTGCCGTTGATCTGAGGGTCTGAAGCACATGTCTGGTTCAGGTTCTGGTGAAACTGTCTCCCCTTCATCAGAACACTCTGGTGCCTTATGCTGAACAACCCACCAGCCCCGAGGTGGTTACCTTAGCCTGAAGTCCTCAGTTTCTAACTCAGGACTTCAGGTCAGTAACTCAGCTTTAGCTGTCTATTCAGACCACTGTGCTTGCCTGTTCTAACAGGTTATGGGCCCTGCGCTCTAAAGCTTAGTCCGACTTATAGCCATCCTTTAGCTTCTTTGAGTGCTCTGTGATTGTGTTTTAGCCTTTATAGTGTGTGCAGCTCCCTTTAGTTACATTGATCTCCAACTGTTGGCTCTCTATCCTTAAGTGGGTGT
The DNA here is from genome assembly GCA_018858115.1 of Tephrocybe rancida. Lineage (NCBI taxonomy): Eukaryota > Fungi > Basidiomycota > Agaricomycetes > Agaricales > Lyophyllaceae > Tephrocybe > Tephrocybe rancida. The sequence continues at coordinate 205,855 of JABCKT010000008.1, forward strand.
TAGTTATAGCCTTCTCTGAAAGACCACGGTAACCCCGTTGATCGGAGCGGCGCACAACTGGGAGATCATTAGTCTAGTTAATAGTCTTACTATACCTCACCTTCCTGCTGCCACACTCCTGAAGGCCTTACTGGAACCCTGCCAACTTTGTTGGAACTGGTTGTATTCCGTTTGACACTATATCCAGAAGTTTCTACATCGCTCTCAGAACACATTTTCGCGTTTTATACGCTCTCACACGCTTGTATCGCTCTATCACACCTCATTTACACTCTAAACACCGCATTTCGTCGCAACCATGCCTTCTTCACTCCCAAACATCACTAAACTCA